>JAWWEN010031378.1:0-15355 GCA_035582955.1 Sycophila texana | reverse complement strand
GTGTGTGTGTGTGTGTGTGTGTGTGTGTGTGTGTGTGTGTGTGTGTGCGTGTGTGTGTGTGTGTGTGTGTGTGTGTGCGTGTGTGTGCACCGCGCGGGGATGTGCCTGTGGAGGTGCGACTCGCTGGATGAGGGGAGAGCGCGTATAGGTGAGCGGCGATGGGTTGGGGGACGACGTGGGTTTTTCTTGGTCGCGCCTATGGGCACTATACTCGCGGCGGCCATGAAAATCGAAGAGTGACGGATGTGCAGACGGAGAAATGCTTTTTGCGGTGGGGACTGTGCGATGCACTTTTTCCTTTTTTTACTCGGCAATTTATTTTTCTTCTGTTTGCACCGCGCGGTGATCGGCAATTTATTTTTTGCTTTGGCGAGCTGTTTGTTGAGAGGGCAGAAGGGGTATTTGTCGAAAAATGAAAGTTTTGAAGGAAAATTTGTTGAGCATTTTAATTTCAGTGCAGTTGTAATGTTAAATTCATGTATTGAAAAAAATTTTTTTTTGTGGATACAACCAAATTTCTGTTGAATTCACCTTATATAATTATTTTGTTGATTTAACCTAATATTTGGTTGAATTAAGAAACTATTTAGTAAAAGAAAGTGATCGTTCTAGTAATTGATTGAGCTTATAGATGTTTAGTTAAGACAACTAAAGTTTGCAAGGTAGATTCTACAAAATTTTAATTGTATCTACATTTTTTTTAGTTTATATATGTTTGCACAACAATTAGCAATTTGTTTTTACTTTCAAGACTGTTTATTGAGAGGAGTAGATCTAATCTAAAGAAAGACGAATGCATGACACTTACATCATAATAAAGAATGTAAAATTTTATGTACACGTTACACGTTGGTGTAACATACAGCCTCAACACATTGATTAATTTTGATGAATCTGGGCTTAAATTGTTGCTATTTTATGTGATTTCGGGTTGAAGAGTTGTAAGTATTAAAATTATTTGATTAAATATAATTTGTACATACTTCTAAAATTAATTTTTTTCAGGTAAAAAGAGGATAATTTTAAAGGTGGTGGACCACCTTAAGTTCTATAACATATATTAGATTTTTCGAATTTCAAAGTTGAAAATTTTTTTAGATTTTTGCTGTAATATTGCATTTTACTTCTTCAGAGCTAATAACTCTTAAAATATAGTTTCAGGAAAGCTCCGAAGAAGTGAATATTGGTTTAAGAAACGCCAGCACTTAAAAGCCTTTTCACTGATAAAACAAAAAAAACCTTAAAAGCTTTAAATTCTCTTCAAGTTTGAATGTACTATTTTTAATATGTTACCTGGTGAATAAATTTGGTCTTGAATTAAAAATTGAATTTACAAACAAAATTATTATTCGAATTTTGTTAATGAATTCTGCAAATAACCGATTAAAAAAATATTCTTTTCAAGCAAAACGAAGTGTAATTTTATTTCTGAAATAAATTGCATGAATTCTATTAATTGAGGAGTAAGAAGAAAAAGTGCTGAGTTAAGAGAATCAATGACGTCAATGCTGCATGCATTTTAAAATGTATGCGAAGCAGAAAACCAAACGACTTATGGTAAAATATAAAGCAAGCTGCATTCGGTTAAAAATAACACCTCGTGATCAATTTAAAATTATAAAAAAACATAAATTATTTGTTTATCTTTATATATATTGTATGAATAAAGATTATTAAATTATTTCACTCGATACTTTTATTCATAAAATTCTGTAAAAAAAAAGCAAGAATGTTAGTAGCGAAAGTTGCGTATGAAAAAAAAAAAATAAATAAATAAATCAAATTTCATTTCAAAATTATTCCACGCTCAAAAGAATAAATAAATATGACGAAATGAGGGCAATAACCACTTCGCTTTATTTTTACCAAGAAAATAAAGCATTGCGCAAGGGAGTCGCATAACGTTACCGCATATATTTTTATTATTTTTCTCCTTTTCGACGAGAGAAGCCCGGTTTTCGGCCGCGGAGTTACCTCACGGCGATAAACCAAGTCACGAAAATATCGCTCGAATCCTCTTGACACCAGAAAAAGGAGATCGTTCCGCGCCGCCTCGAAAAATAAAGAAAAATTACTCTATAATTTTCATCCCTCCCCCCCCCCCCCCTCTTGAAGAACTTCACGCAAAATTCGAAATAAAAGCAACAACAACAAAAATCGCATCGTTGCGCAAAAGTAATTTTAAAGCCGCTTTTGAAAAGCTCTTCCAAGTGGCCGGAGGAGGAGTATAGGAGCCGCGAGAGGGGCGCTCGCTTCGCAGGAGGCAGCGAGAGGAGCACCGAGGCGTCCAAGAACTGGTTTGCAGGATAGGAGGGCGAGATGATAAGGCGAGGCGCGGACCGCGTGCCATCGCTAACCCACTGCGGCTCGTCCGAATTGCATGCACCGAAAAATCAGGACCTGCGGGGCCGCCTCGTCTCGCCTCCTCCTCCTCCTCCTGCTTCTTCTTCTTCTTTATTTTTTTTTTACTCGAGACCGGCGAGATTAATTTTTCGGATGTACTATACTTAAGTTTTCGCCGGCTCCGAGGCTGGAATTTCGATCCTATCGTCGCTTTTGGGCTTATTAGAAGAGGTTTTTCGAAAAGGGACGGTTGCAATGAAGATGATGATGGCTTGATGAGGGGACTGGTTACGATTTTTATAATTTTATGGTGATTATAAAAAAATTAGAGCGTCATTTGAAATTGATGTTTCTTAGAGGGCTCTATAGTTGGTTTATTTTCTTTGTTTTTCTAAGCTCAATTTATTTATGTATTTATTTATTATGTATTATATGGAAAAAGCGGTCTGAATAAGTTGTATAAAGTATTTATTTAAAAAGATATTTTTAGAAGTTTATAAATTTGTGAAATCCAAATTTATATATTTTTTTAGTTACTATACTGACAATAGTTAATAATTCTAGTATATTGCAGAAATTTAAAGAAAATGTTTAATTTACAATTTGTTAGTGTCTATTAATTTTTCTTTTCAGTTTGTACGAACTTTTTATATTAAATTATATATTCGATTACCGGATGCATTAAATTTTTGACTTTTAAATTCAAAGATTTTCCAACAAAAAATATAAAAAAAAAATCATGTAACTAAGATTAATTCTAAAGGAGCTTGTAAAAACAGTTCTACAGTTTCTAATTGATTTTGTGTCCAACATATTTTAAATTGTTGTTTCAATCTATAGGGCTTCTTCGCCCGTCTAATAATTAAAAAATAAAATAAAATAAAAATCACAGAAAAACGTGCACAAAAATATTTCTAGTTTCTAGAGTAGAGATAACCGCTACCGAAACCAGAGTACCTCCAGATGCTCTTCGAAAAAATGTACTTCACAAGAATTTACTAATAAAATAGAATAAAATTAAATAAAAATGTCAAAAAAAAAAAAAAAACATTTTACAGCAACATTTAATTAAGCGGAAGAACAGTTAGAAAAAGAAAGTGCACAAAAATATTTCTAGTTTATAGAGTAGAGGTATACTCTACCGGAACCAAAATATCTGCAGATGCTCTTTGAAAAAACGTACTTCAGAAGAATTTACTAATAAAATAGAATAAAATGAAATAAAAATCTCAAAAAAAGAAAAACGTTTTACAGCAATATTTAATCAAGCGGAAGAACAGTTAGAAAAAGAAAGTGCATAAAAATATTTCTATTTTATATAGTAGAGGTATACTCTACCGGAACCAAAATATCTGCAGATGCTATTTGAAAAGACTCCTACACAAGGATCTTGCACTTTTGCCGGTATAACGAGACAGGCGCGACCCCCTGTGACGCCCGACATAAGCTTTTGCTTTTCTCTGCCCGGTCGGACAGGTAAGCGCTGATATTTAACTGCCTCTCTAACGGCGATAGCACCTACCTTAGGATACCAAACGATATTTCAAACAGTATTTCATGGCTTTCAATGGCGCTTGGAGTTCATAAATTTCATTTTCAGTATTTTTTCCGAGCTCAAGCCACGTTTACTTTTGAGAGAAAGAAAATCTTATGATTTAAAGCGTAAGATTACCGAAGTCGTTAAGGTAAAATGCATTTTATAGTATAATTAGATAATGCTCGATTCGAAAAGTTCAAAACTTGTATAGCAGAAATTATAGAGAGAAAAAAATAAACGGCTTGACGTAATTATATTAATTTCTTTTAATTTGAATTTGCCGGAACGAAAATTTACGTAAGATTTTACACATTTGAGAGTGATAAATAGTGACGAATAAAACCAGATCAGATTACATTACATACCGATCAGTCTTCTTTTAAAAAGGTCCGGTTTAGCTTACTTTTGAGCTTTCTAACGCTATCTATATTTAGCTTAAAACATTATGTAGTTCGTAAGTAATTTTCTAAAATCATTAATTAAAAACATATATATCAGCTATATTAGACAGTGTATAATAAATATCCAAAAAAAAGAACTAATATTTTTAAAATATTTTCTAACTTCGACTTAAATTTTGTAATTCATTAATTAAAAATGTATATTATCAATTATTAGTACGTATAAATCTCTAGAAATATCCTTCAATTTTTCATCTTTAAGAAAGAACTGCAAGCTGCTTTATACGTATGTGTATACTCGCAGGTGCTCGGCCAGTCGAACGAGATTAATTTTCACCACTCAGCGAAAATTAAGCCTCCACAATCTCGTCCGTTGAATTTTTCTCACATAAAATCGCATCGTTATACATTATCCCCCGCAATCGCCGCCCCAATTAACATTAATAATATAACTTTATAATAAGAATAATAAGGCCCCATTCCGACGCTCATAATGAATCCCGCGTGCCCCACGCTCCGGTGAAATTGAGCTAATCCAAAACCGCTCCCGTATTTAAATTATCCTCCTCCGAAAAAAAGGGGGAATTGCGCAATTGCCCGGCATTTTCTCTCTCTCCGCGCGCGGGACGCGTTTATACTGCCGACGTAAGCAAGAGGGTCCATAACTTCAAAAAATTCGAAAATGAGATTATTAGATATTATGATTCTTTAAATTTTTATCTATTTAAATTCATCAAGACAAATAAAAAGTTATCAATATTATACGAACAAATTTGATATTTAAACTAGCCTCTACCATGTAAAAGCAAAGAATTTTCAAACTTTAAACTGAAATTGCCGCGAATGACATACAGCAACTCGCGTCGGCGTACACATTTCGTGTGTTTGTCTATCACGAGCGAAAAACCGCAAAGTGCAATCTGTGAAAAAAATGCGCCTCATCGCGGGACGTGCGGCACGACGACCCGGCCAAATCGGTGGCGCGTGCTAACCAGAGGAGCGGGACTTAAATTGACTTTGATTTGAAAGTGGATTTTGATTGATGGAAGTATCGGTTATAATCTATAAAAATGCCGGGTGCTCAATGATAACCATATGTTCCGAGATCTGCTAAGAGAACGATCGTGTCTTTTCAGAAAAAACTGCAGGAGAATTTAGCAAATCTTTTATTGAATTTTAAAGCTACGGCGGGAAATTTACGTACATCTATGTATATAATATTGTCCGAAACCGTGACGTCTCACGAAATTTCTAAGCACAATATCTTCGTTAATAATCATTAAATTGGAAAAAGAAAAAATGCGTATGTCGATATTAATTTTCAATATTCTACTCTGAGATAAATGTTTTAGTAAAAATTATTAAACTGTTTGAGAAAGCAATCACAGAATAACATTTCGACAGAAGTTACTATAAACTTTTCAGTAAAGTTTGCCATAAATACAGTAAAAATTACAATACTGTCTGGCAAAATTTACTATATTTTTAGAAAACTTTACTGGAAAGTTTCGTAATTTCTCTCAAAATGTCAGTCTGTGACAACTTTCCCAGCAGTTCAGTAATTTTTACTAAACAACTTGTTATTTTTACTAAAACAGTTCTCTCAGTATATCAAACGAAGTTAAATGAAATTTTTCATGCAAATTCATGCAGGTTCCCTATCGTATGTTTCGAATGCTAAGAGAAAAATCGTGCAGTATGTTAAGAACGAACTAAAGTATTTAGCAAATCTTTTTTTGAAGTTTAAAGCTATAGCGGGAAATTTAAGATGAAGAACTTATGTAATAATAATAATTATTTGTGTAAATAGAACTAATAAAGCTCACTGTAAATATTTCTATATTTACATATGGTACAATTATTAATCTTTGTAATACATATATGTGTATTACATAAAATGTTTTTTTTATTTTAGTTTTTAAGTTTATTTTGCAAATTTTCTTTGCACCAACTTATCTATGCAGGTAACTTTCTTTACCTCTTATAGGATTTACTATGTAAATTGCCTAGTCTAAATAAATAACTAACATATATTAATTACCCACTTAAATAATTTTATATTTTAATTCAATAATTTCCTAAAAAGGCGGAATAATTATTGAACCGCAACCTCGATATTATTAATAAAATTTTGTTTTTAATTATCTCAACCATTTATCTGTTATTTTTTCTTGTTCTACAGACTTTTGTTATTTTCCATCTGTTATGGTCCACTGCCCCGTATATTTAACAATTTGTTTATATATGTATGCTGTGATTATTAAATGTTGAACGTGAGAAATTCGCATATTTCAAATTCGAAAAGGATTTTGGGTCAAAGTCAAAGTCTGGCAGAATATTGCGGGAGATTAAAGTGCTTCTTCCCTCGCTTCGAGTATTTAGACTCGTTACATCATTACTTTTTTAATATGTTGAACCTTCAATTAGACGCTACGACGTCCGCTGAAAGCGGTGTTTAGCCCGAAAAATCGTCATTTGCCTAGGCAACCGGTGCTTTCCTATTTTGCAACGAAACGTGCAAGTGCACTCCTAAATCTGAAACAATTAAGACCTTGAAAATATACTAGTGTAAATGTGTTTTAAACTGTAGCCTTTCAAATGCTGCATTTATCAGTTCCATTCCACTGCTCGTGGAAACACCTATCACAAATTTCCTTTGATTTCATCTATTTCTGCAGCGTTTTGTTATTTTTTATTTTTATTTATTTATTTTTTTTTAAGGTTTTTAACAATTATTCATTGTAGCTGTAAAAATAAAATTTTATCAATAACAGAATCGTCGGTTAAGTGTATATTTAGCTTGAAGCTATATATTTCCCAAAGGTATATATATTCCTAAAATTCAGTGGTATAACTTGTTCAACTTAATTAAGTTAAAATAAATAATACAATAATTATTGTACTGATACTATCTTTTTTTGATTGAATACTATGAAATCCTTCAGAAGCAAGAATCTGGGTTTGTTCACCTTTTCAATATGTTCTATTCATTCTACGTAATTATACAAATCACTTCTAAATATATGACGTCGCAATAATATTTTCAATTAATTTACCATTTTGTAACTGTATAATAATCGATTTTTATCCAAATGTAATTACTAACATTAGTAAAATCATGATAAAAAAAGTACACTGATTAAATATAATCTAATTAAAATTAGCTACAATAATCAGTAGGAATAATCAGTAACTGTACTTTCCAATCTTTCTTTTTCAGTCACGGAATCTAAGATGGTAAACCTCAATATTCTGATGAAGTTGATGAAGCTGAAAATAATTCATTATTAGTTGTCATACTTTATAGAATCTCTTCGAATTAAAAATAAAAAATTAATTTTTAATTACTAGCCAAGCGTTCGACTCATTCACATCATCATTAAATTTTTAACTCACTCCCTGTGAACTCATTTAAATTGAAACGTGCTTCGACCCACGAGACACAGCGGTTAACACTTATCTGATAAATTTATCGTCAAGTGCACTCTAAGACATCTTTCCAGTCACGAGTCATCAAGACAAATGGACCCACCTCGTAAAAAATTACAATTCACTACATGCCTCTATTTCGTGTAGGTATCTCTTTATCCCTTCTACATAAGTAGTTCGTAGCATGACTAGTAACATTATACGTGACAAGACAGACGGAATGAAAAATTGATGGGATTACAGTGCATTCGACGGTGGCTTTAGACAGATGTACATAATTACAATAAATATGGATTAAATGCTGTCGATATTTCTCGCGCATATTCAACGGGACCGTAGGCTGCATTTTCAGAGACACTTACGAATTAACATATTTACATAAACGCATTCTACGATTGGATGTGGTCGGAAGTCCCATTAACAAACCCTCGCGACAGATACTATCGCCGCGCCGTATAACAGCTATCGATGAATCACTTTACGTAAATGCGCGACTGTAAAAGGCAAATCTATCGGGCGTATACGTCATTTCACATTTAGTGAATATAATAACTTTTATTTCGATACGAAACGTCGTTATAAAACCGAGGAGGGGATATCAGAATCCCCGAGTGGTGCGCCTGGGCGAGGCATACAATTTTATAATGCAAAAAAGGAAAAAGAATCGTTATGTCATCGGCAAAGTAACGGTATCCCTTGAAAAGTGCGCTTTAATATGCGACTAACGTCCGCTCGTGGGCTCCTGTGCACCGGCGTCCGCCGCACAAGAATGATAATCACGCCTTTTTACATTCGTCACAGGATACTGAATCATACATTGACTTATGCATGCTTTCTCCGGCGACTGGGGGTTTATTTTCGGGTAAAAGTAAAAATTGAGATTCCGTTTGGAGATTTAGGCAAATATGATTGTGCTACATTTTTTTTTGCAGTGCTTTCGAAAAAGTTCGACGTGAATGAAAAAGAAAATTTTTTTTTTAATAAAGTTTATGTAGAATTGATTGAGATGTTTTTATAAATTTTACAGAAAAATCTATTTAACAATTTTTCTATATAGATTTTCTGCAGATTTTCTGAATTTGCGGAAAAAAAACTGTATACATTCTATAAAGCTTTGTACAAATTTAATTTGCAGTCAAATAAATGATTCTATAAAGAAAATAAACTATGTCTTAGGCAAAATTTGTTCGTAAGGCTGAAGATATTTTTTTTGCACGTCTCCAAATTTATGGAAAACGTGCATTACGAGTGTCAATGAAACTGTTCAGGAGTATTTTCGCCGTAACATCGTTATTAGTTATGCGAACAGAGGATATTAATTTATGAATGATTGCTATCGTGGACACCGACAGGTGCAAAGGTTAAGAAGGTTGCGTCATACCGAAATTAGCATCGTGCCATTTCTAAGCACATTAGCGACTCCAAACGTTGTCGTAACTTTAAAATTTTTGTACGCTTTACGAGATTTTGATTACCCGCCTCAGACACTGTAAAATCTAACCAATACCGTTGAAACCCTTCTCTCATTAACCTCATCGCACGAGAACCCAGTAATTCACGCTCGCAAAACGTACGGTCCGGAATCATGTGCTTTCGGAAAAATGCACATCGCTCGTAATTCTTGCACAAGATTTATTTTATTGAATACAATTCGATTAAAAAATACTCATAGAAAATAACTTTATTATAGTGTCAATTTAATGCAATTTAAAACATACGTATTATATCTACACTCAAGTAGACTACGTAATACTTAAATTAAATAATCTACTGCATCGAAATAAATATATGTTTAGGATGGCTCCAAAAAAATTTTACAAAATTTCAATAAAAAGGGTTCCGTATTAATTGTTGTGTATACAAACGAGATAAGTTAAATAATATTTGAAAAATAAAAATAACCTATTCTAAATGCATTGATTTTATTTAAATATTCCAATTCTGTTTTATTTAGTCCGATAACTGTAGATTTTTTTTGCACGCCTGTAATCTTCAATTAAAAATCTACAAATTCGTTTTTGTTTTGCAAAGATCTTATGGATTTTCATTAAACAGTTAAGATAATTTCAACTATTTCCATAAGTGGCTTTATTAAAAATTCAATATTTTAATGTTTGTTTTCTCCGTAATTTGTCCGATAACCTTACTATATCAAAGTTGATATGAAATGGTCTTAGTTCCTATTTTCCGTAGTATTTTTTCTAAATTTTTCTTATGGATTTTGAAAAAGCGCCAGAGCCACCTTAACTCCTTAAAAAACGTATATTGTACGTTTAACATCAAAATGAAATTTAAGCGTAGAATCTAAGTTACATATATAAAAAATAGAAAAAGATTCTGTAATTTATAACATATACATTTATAGAAATATAAATATGCTTTATATGTAGTGTAAAAATAAAGAAGAATATAAATTTCCAGTCTACTTCAATGAGTTTCTATAAAGTTAATAACGCTAATAAAAAAGTAAATATAAAGGCTAAGCAAAAAAGTCTCCTACGAGGAACCATTATTACTCCAATACTGGAAAACTTATAAATTTAAATATGTTTCATCGAGCACTTAAACTAGAGGCTTTTTATTTTAAGCTGGTGAGCGCCTCTACTTGGGATCTACTTTTTAACATTTTTATATCACTAAAATTACACCATATATTTTTGAACTTTTTTAAATTATTTATTAACTTTACCTTAAATATCCCATCTACAACCCTTTAAGAAAAAAAAAAATGCTACCGCACCTACAGAAGCAGTGTAAAAATCCAAAGTCTAGTCTATAGAATTTTCAGACTTCGGACAGTCCGAGAGCACCGGCGGTTCCGCGTGCACAGTCGCTAAAGGAAAGTCGTCGGCCGGCGAGTGTGTACACCTACATACATATATATCTCTCGGTGCGCTCGCGAGCTCTTACCCGCGCGCGCCGGAGAAAAGGCAGGCGCTCGCGCGGGACAGAGAAAGAGATAGCTCTTTCTCGGCCGGGAGGAGAGGGCCGGACAATATCGCCGCGGCACAGCGGGGATATAAGTATAAGAAGTCGAGGCGGCGGCCTGCCCCGAGCTAGTGAGGGAGCGCCGCGTACACGTCGCACGCACCACGCCCAAAGTGAACCAAGTCGCAGCAGTGTCCAGGACTAGTCGACGCTTCGAGGGTGACGAGAGAGAGAGACGAAGAGAGGAGATACGCTGAGGGGACCGAGATGACGTGCCTGCGCATCGCGACGATCGTAAGTAGGAGCGGGCGCGACGCGCTTTTCGAATTTGCCGCGCTGCGAGTGAGGGAGGATGCGCCGAGCAGTGATGATTTCTTTAGTGCGATTATTATTGAGGCGCGGTTTTTTACGTTCTGTGCTCGTGCGGAGGAGATGGACGGCGCTTTTCAGGGGGGAATAGTGTGCACGAGTTTGTTTGGCAGTTGCCTTGAATTTTTATATATGTACTCTGATAGGAATGTTCTTGTAAAAGTTACTACTATACAGGCGGAAAAAAGCAAGTACTGACTCGAAGAATAAAAAGATGCTGTAATTACTAGTAGATTTTGCTAGTAAATAGTATTGCATAGTAATTTTTAATAGAAAATTCTGGGAAAGTGATCAAACACTAAAATGTAAAATAAAATTGTTGTAAATTTACTGTACACTGATGTTTTAGTATAAATTACTGAACTGTTTGAGAAAGCAATCACATACTAACATTTCGAAAGAAATTACTATAAACTTTTCAGTAAAGTTTGCCATAAATACAGTAAAAATTAGAATACTGTTTGGTAAAATTTACTATATTTTTAGCAAATTTTACTGAAAAGTTTAGTAATTTCTCCCGAAATGTCAGTCTGTGACCACTTTCCCAAATAATTCAGTAATTTTTACTAAACGACTTGTAATTTTTACTAAAACATTTCTCTCAGTGTATGTATATGAAAAATGATAATACTGTTTAATAAATTTTATTATAAAGTACGGTAATTTGTTCCAGAGTATCAGTCTGCGATCAACTTTCCTGATTCTATAATAATTTTTAGTAGAATATTTCTCTCATCCTCCTCTATAAGTTTAATAAACTGTGTGAAAAAAAGAATTATTAATATAATTATTTAACTATTTAATTAAAGTGAACAGTTGTATTTCAATTAAGAAGTCATGAAAAAGAGTTTAACAAACGGATCTTTCGTTTCAAGTTTCTTCTACTGCGCCGTCTTGCCTAGTACGGGTAGTATCTACTTGTACAAATTACCGGGCTCGTTCGAGTTTTAATAGCGTCGAGCGCCGATGTTATTAACCAAATCGATCGCTATTTTCAATTTTTTCCTTGTCATTTTTAGCTCTACATTTCTAATTATATTTATGTTAGTTAAATTAATTGAACACTAAACTCAAGCCGTAATAAGCCATTTAATTACACTTTTATAGTCAATTTTATTTGCTTCTTAACTGGATTATGCATTTTTTTCCTATAACACGCGCACACCAGCCGACCGCGGACCAAATAAACTCGTTTCCAAGAAAATTCAGGAATTTCCTGGCAAAAAAAAACAATCGGGCACAGACTTAATCGGCGCAAAAAGAGAGCATCGTGTTCGGCTCTTTTCGCAACGACAATTAGACAGGTCCATTTCGATTCCATTTCAAAATCCCCGCCAACCGTTTTCGATGAACGGCCGCACGGAGCCCCCCTTTCATTAGCCCGAATGCGCGCGACTATTGCAGCGCGTGTCGTGATGATTTTCTCCCTCCTTTGACTCCAAAAAAAGTGTTTTTCTTTTTTCTTTTTTTATTCTTTCGGGGGGTACACGAGCGATCGGCAATCGGTTCTTCAGAGGTAACCCGCCCCCCCTTTGCGCAATGACTGCCGTTTTCGGACTTTCGACTAATCTAAATATTAAAATATTGAATCGATCAACGTTTTGACACGTACCCCGGGTATGCATAATGAGCACAATGCGACTTTACGTAAGCGGGACCATTTCTTTCGGGCTCCCTTGGAAGGAGACATTATATAAAGGCGCCGGACCAGCGCGGGGCCCGCTGATACACATCGCCGCCGAGGCCGATCTCGATAAATATTTGCGGAGGGATACAAATATAAATCGCTTTATCGCCCGCCGGTGGTATGCGGAGCGCCCACGGTTCTGACTTTATTGGATGCTCTCTTGTTCAACATTTTTTTTTTATTTTGTTTTTTGTTTTTGTTTTGTTGCTGCTCGATTCTAGAATGGACACTTATCTCGGTGCCCGCTGTTTTCAGGATAAATTTTTTTTTACAACTAGGGGGATATATTGGCCTTACAATGCGAATTCCGATGAGGGCTGGTTGTGTTGTACGCGCACGAGGGAATGAATTAAATTCCCATTGTATCTCGAATTTTTTCTTTTTGCCTTGCAAATCGCTGCGGAAAAATTAGCGAAGTCACAGTTTCTGTCTGTGGACACTATTGTGACACGGGAACGGCAATTGCAGTTTGAATAGCCGACGTTTGGAAATTCAAATTCGCGGATGGAATTTTCAAAGGATCTTTCATAATGTTGGGGGATAAGGAAGGGCTGATAATTTATTCAACTTTTTTTTTTACATCGGCATCTTGCAATTTCATGCGTGACTGGAGGTGTGCAGGTCCATCGAGGCACGTGAACTTGATTTAGCGAGCGCACGCGCACAATTTTATGCAATATATATAGCTTTTAAAGCACGCGGTCAGTCGTATAAGTTGCGCAGTAAATCGCGCCTATAAAACGTTTATTAAAAGTGGTAAACGCGGAAATTGTAAATGAGAAAAATTTCCCACGGAGTCTATTTCGCGACGGTCAAAGTGAAACACCTGCATTTCACCGTTCAACCTACACATCGGCTCCGGACGAATTTTTCGGCTTTCTTGCATTCTTTCGCAGGACGCTGCCGGTGCTCGTATTTTGTCCAGCGTCGTATTTCTTTATAAATTATTCAGAGAAAATGTACACCTTTCTATTTAAAAGCGCAATTTTTTAGCTCTTATTTATAGTTTCTAGCCGAGAAATTCCATGTTTCAAATCTGGTAGTTGCTTGACAACTACGGTAGATTAAGAATAACTTTTTCATTGTGTCTTTTTTTTAATACCTTTTCACACTGATATTACTGGAACAACTATGTCAATATAGTAATTTAAATTTAATAGCTTAACTTTTTACGGTGATTGCATCAACCAGATTGAAATACATTTTTTTTTCTTAAATTCAAATATTTTTAATTATATAGTTCTTTTAGTAAACACGTAGTTTAAATTCTTTGATCTTTAATGCACTGAGAAAAATGTATTATGAAAATTATTATCTGTCTGGTGTAATATGATCACAAACGGGATTCTCAGGTAAAAATTATCATAATATATATAGTAAAAATTGCCAAGAATATAATAAATATTGCTGTTTATGAAAAGGATTATTTCGAATTCTGTCCAACAAATTTTATTGTATTAACGGAAAATTTTACTGCAGAGTATTGCAATTTTTATCTGAGAGTTCAGTCTATGGTCACGTTCCCAGAAAGATACTAATTTGATTAACACTTTTTTTAGTGTAATAATAGATTTAATGATACAAGTAGTTTAATTACAAAGAAATTCCTTACTCATTTTTCACGATAAGTATGTTTATTATTTATCCTTCGAGTTCCACCAACTCAAAATAATCCTCTTATACCTTCCATCTATTAAATACGTCTCATTACTCATTAAAATAGTACATTATGACACATACGGTATTTTACAGCACGGGGGCCGAAAATTGGCATTAAAATGTACTCAAACGCGAGAGAAGCGCATCGCTGATGAATTCAGCCCGATGTTCCATCGTTTTACACGTTGCAAGGGGAGGCAGAATCCGGATCGAGATCTCGGCACTGTTCACTTCCAGCTCGCTGTTTACGGGCTGTTGCGCGCACATAAGAGAATGAGTTGCGCAACCATGCGGTCGGGGCGACTTTTAAATATATATATATATAGATATACTAATTACATAAGCGCGGCGCGTACGGTACCGGGGACTTTTTTTCGAGCTTCCGCGCGACAAGTCCGAGTTGTGCGCGCGCAAATTGTGCCTTTTCGAATCGCGCGCGTTTCGCGGGAAGCTCCCCCGGCGTGACGCGCGCCGATCGAGGTGCGAGGGAATAGGCGCGCCAAGGCGTGTGCTCGCGCGCGCGCGACGAATGCAGAATCGCAGGGGAGCGTCAACCGCTAGAGATATGCACGACTGTCCGCTGGTCGAGCCGCTTCGTCATCCGATGCAATGACTTTTTTTAATGAGCTTTCTATTGCGCGACTCCAATGCTACAATCGCTCTTTCTTTCGCCCTGATGGATCGCTCGGTTTTCTATAATCCCGTTTCGTGGAGACCGGATTAAGTAGGCAATTATTTTACGATTTGTTTTTTTTCTTTTTTGTTTGTTAAATGGTCGTTTTGTTAGGTTCTAAAGTGGTTCTTCATTATTGTACTAATCAGAATTGTTATAGTTATGTGACATTTATATGATATTGCTTCCTCCTCGAGGAAGTTTTGTAATAGTGATTTTTGAATTTTTTATAAAACATTCTAGAAATGTTTTTTGAGGTGTGTGTGTGTGTGTGTGTGTGTGTGTGTGTGTGTGTGTGTGTGTGTGTGTGTGTGTGTGTGTGTGTGTGT
>JAWWEN010031357.1:0-15358 GCA_035582955.1 Sycophila texana | reverse complement strand
AAAAAAAGAAAAAATACGTGTCGATTATTTTTTGATATTCTAACTGACATAGTTCATGAAATTTGATTTTTTTTTTTTTTGTTCTTCCCAATTAACAACAATTTAAAAGAAAATAGACTATAATATATAAAAAAATCTTATTAGTTCTTCAGCAAATTCATCGTTTTTAACACTATTACTCGTTTTATAATTTTCATCGTTAAAAAGTACAAAAAAAAATAAAACACAACTTAAACTTTAAACTTTCCAATTGAAATTGATAACAATATCAAAAATCTTGTATTTCCAGCTCGAAATTATGTTCGCTCGCGCATCAAAACCCATTAAACGCCGAAACCACAAGAAAAAATTTAAAAAAAAAATAAAAAAAAAACGCCGAGCGAAACCACGGATTGTTTCATATAACGCTAAAAAAAATATGGAGAGGTAAGCCTCGTTACACTTAGGCGCCAGGCAGACGCTAAAAACCGATCGCGGCTCGCCTGCGGTTTGTCGCTCCACATACGGGGGCAGCCGCTCGGTTTCGCGGATACTTGATTTCCTCGCGGAACGTAACCGAAACGCACGGAGTAGTACGTAACCAAATCCTGCCACGAGTTGCCGCTCCGAGAAACTGGAGAGGTTTCGCGACTCGACGTCAGGGTTTAACTCGCCACGTAATAACTCCCCCTGCTATACCTCCCCCCGCGAACTTTACGCCGCTTTTTACTGGAAGTTTTCGGGTTTACCGAGGTTTTATCGAGTGCGTGCTTGGTATTTCGTTGGATTTTTTGCGGGTATTTTATGTAAGGATTTTTTCCAATTTATATGCGACTCAGTGGATTCATGACTTTAAGTATGTTGATACGAAGGTTTGATTGAATTTCTAATGCAATGTAATGAAATGATTTTATAAAGTTACTTTTTTTTATGTTAATCGTGAGGTATTACATTACTCCTTCTGGCGTACGTAATTTAAAACCCGAATTTTTTACATTATTATATTTTTTTAAAGAAAAAAATAAGTTATTTAGCAAAAAATGATCTCTTATAGTGTCTGGGAGATAGATTCGCATTGCTGTACAAATATTAGGGAAAATTGTAGGAGATTTACTCTAATTTCTAACAGATGTAAGAATCTACCTCACGTGACCTGTAAGTGTCGCTAAATCATTTTTGTCAAAGAAATTTAGAATCATTTTTTTTTGTTATAAAAATTAACACAGGGTCCTACATTCTTTCGTTACACAAAAAAAGAGCAATGTATATTTACAAAATAAAATAGAAACCTAATCAATTTTGTAACTTTCACTACGTAAACACATATTGTCAACATTTTCTTGAACTAAATTTTGCCAAATCATTATAATCCAAAAGCATCGCACAATAATAAAGTAACTTCAGCCTCTCTCGAACAACCAACAAAATCCACCCAAACAGTCCATCGAAATCACCACCGATAAAAGTCACATGCGAGAAAAAAAACCGAAGCAGGCTTCCGGCGTTTCGATCGAAACCCAAAAAAAAAAAAAATCAATTCCAAGCAAAAAAACAAAAAAACAAAAGCGACAGAAAGACACTGGACTGTCGGAGCGCGAGTTGTACGAGACACGTTCAATTGCGCTCGAATCGCGAGAGCAACTGATTCGGCAAAGCCCATGGATATTGGCCGTGACAGGGATGACGATCGACTTGCGCGCGCGCGCGGACCACCGCCTAAATATAAAAGCTCGCCCGGGCGATTGGGGCACTCTCTTTTCGCGACTGCACGGGACTCTGACGTCAACCACGATGTGCGCCGCGCTTTTACGCCTCGACGGCCTGCGACACCTTAAGCGCCGTGAGTCTTATACACCGACGCCTCAAAGCCGCGTGTCCCTTGGACGCTTCGCCGGCTTTATTTACACGAGCCTAGAAGGAGCTTTCTTTGTGGTCGGTGGCGAGGTTGATTATTTTTTCGATGGCGACGGGAGTTTTTCGCCGGCATTGATTAGACGATGAGGTCGCCGTGGAATTGAGCTTGCAAGCTTTCGCAAGTTTAGCGCGACTCGTTGGAGACGATAGGGGATTATGAGACGTAGATTAAAACATTTTTTTTTAAGTTTTATTATTCCAAGGGGTTGAAATACTTTAGAAGATCTAGGAGATTTGATATATGCAAAATATTTTTTTTTTTTTTTTTTTTTATAGAAACCCAAAAATCTCACAAATTAGCAACATCGTTTTTAGAAGTGTATAAGTCGAATTTTTTATAAATGATCCAGATAATTGCGCAGATGCGGAGTTAATTTTGTAGTGATTTTTTATTATGAAATTTCAATTTTGAATCCCTTCAAGATGATCATATTATACCATTAAAACGATTATTTTATACAAGATACCTTAAGGATCATCTACTAATTTTAAAGACTTACTTGAAAAAAAGGATTAAAATTCCATAGAATAGATTTTTCCTCACAAAATGATAATAATAAAGTGCTTAATTTTTTATAACTCACAATTTAAAATAATACAACAATTAATATAATCACAAATAAATCCTACATAATTTCGTAAATAAACGTGTTTTATTGAAAGTTCTTTAAAATACTACCAAATAAGCCACAAATTTTAATTTAATTAAAAAAAAATTAAAATCCAACCAGTTAAACCTATAAACGGATAGACTTTTCCAGTAAAAATTACTGGTACGACACCCGTAAACGTGGGACAGTTTGCCAAACAGTTCAGTAAAAATTGCTGTCAGTTCAGTAAATTCTTCCACATAGGCAAACTGTCCCACGTTTACGGGTGTCGTACCCGTAATTTTTACTGGAAAAGTCTATCTGTGTATACAAGATAGTATAGTGATAAAGTACATACATCAATAAAATTCATCCTTTTATTCGCAGATTTCTTGTTCTACAGTTTAACCATGGAAAAAAACTCTAATCTGAAGCAACGCAGGCCCTGCGGATCCGTTGGAGATCTGCTATACACAAAATCTGCGAATTAGCTTGGCGCTTGCCTCAAGGCAGCCAGAGTGGGAATCGCTCTCCGCATGCTGTCGCGACAATGCCAAGACTCCGGGAGTAATCCGCCCAAACTGGCGCAAAATTAACGATCCGCTGCCTTGCAACCTCCCCGCCGGGACTTTCGTCGGTGAAATAATCAACCGGCCTTAAGCTGCCCGCTCCTCGCGCACCGGCAAACCCGTTTGATGGATTTTATGCGCAGGGTCTTGCTTTACGTAAGCAGAGTTGGTTGTTCAAATTAAATTTTGTTTCGTTTATATTGAAACTAGCATTCTGTACCTTTTTATTTATTTAACGATTTAGTATGTTTCGGAAAAAAATGAGATGTAAAACTGATCGTAGCTAAAATAATTTTCTTTTGACTCGAGGAGAAAAATTATTTCTTACTATCTAAATATATGAAAGAGTGAAATTCAATTATTTACTTTTTCAACGTTATAAGTCATTCAACTCTTCCCAATAAATAAAAAAAGGAAATTTAAATATTTTAATTTGTAGAAATAAAATTCAGAAAGATTTTATATTCATTCCCGTGTGGAGTTGCTAGTCCCCCATCGGGCACCACCTCAGGTTCCAGAAACAGGTCATACCGGAGAAATCAAATACCCAGGGTGGACAAGAACTTGCTAGGGGTGGGAACTCTGAATAATAAACCAAACTACAATTTACCTTTCAAAAAGGGGTTGGTTATCGCCTTCCAGAATCGACGTTGAAGTGTGGATCTAGTCATACACTTCAAGCTCTAACTGAGTCCAATCCAAAAAATCTATAGACATGCGGCTATACAGTAACCAGCGAAGGAAAGAAAAAAGAAGCGATGCAATTTCAAGTGCTGGTCAAGGTTGGCCAGAGACAAGTGCAGTACAGAAGTACATTACGCAAAAGCAATTCTGAGATGGATTAGCGCGTTAAGCGCCAAGGGATTCTGGTTTAATTGATCCATCGCTCTGATGTCTGACTCACAGCGACACGAGCCCCTAAAATTTATGAAGCAATTCCTCTTCAAAAAACGAAAATTAAAAATAAATCATATACTTTCTAAATTTAATCAGTGAAAAATCCGCTTATTTTGAAACAGCTACACTCTTATCATTGTGAATTAATACATTTTCACGGAAAATCAGTGATAATTGGGCAGTGCTATTTTAAAATTAGTTGAATTTTCATTGGATCAAGTTGTGAGACTAGAATTCACTGGCAGCTCCCCAGAGGCGCCGTTAATTCCGTCGCGCCGCGGTCAACAATGGTTGTCGTCATGGCGCTAAAAAAAGCGAGAAGCCCGGCGCTTACCGGTGCTCCGCGATTGCCGAATTAACGTATTAGGCGCACCGTAAAATAAGTTTCCCGCCGATCGATCGGTCGAGGAGTGGACGGACGGCGATCGAAACGCGCAAAGGCCGGCGCGAGCCACGCGCGGGGGGCCCTGAGGAGCGTATAGTACGCCTACGGCCGTCTGTCCGCGTAAAAATACCCGGCCGCGCTCGATATAGGATCGCAGAGCATCGCCGCGCGCTATTTCCGGTCGGTCGCGGAAGCTCCGCCTCCATCCCTTTGTTTCCCTCTTTTACGGCTTCGGCCGCTCTCTTTATATTATGTCCGCGCCCGCCGTTGCACAACGGACCGTGCGCCGCCACCTTTTGCTCTCTTTCTCTCTCTTCTTTCATTATTATAACGTTTATAGATATTTTGTTGATCAGACGCTTTTTCGCATTGAAAATTTTAGTTTAATATGCATATACACTGTTAAAAATGTCGTGGATTTTAATGTTTATTCCAGCGTTAAAATTAATGGACCTTTAACAAAATAGTATTGATGTATACATTTCCATAGACTTTAAAATATTTCTACAAATATTTTACTAATTCTACTTGATTTTCATGTAAGTCTGTATTACATTTTGTTCACTAAAATATTAATATTAATGTAGAATGTAGAAGTATAATAATTAATAAATAATAATTAATATTAATATTAATATTTATTCACATGAAAGTGAATTAATGTACCTGCCTGGAATTTGCTTCTATTACTTGTACGTTAATCTTAATATTTCTGATTTCTGACAATATACTGTAAAACTATAGGGCTGGATAGGATACGATCCGAGGGATCCAAATTATTTATTTAATTAATTTTATTTTCCAAGCACTAGCTACTTATATTTCTGAACTGAAATTCTATCCTTTCAAATACTAAATATTGTGATATACATTGTTTATTACATTAATTTATTTTTAAGTTTTTTTTTCTGTTATAATTTGTTATAATTTTGACCAGTCAAGTGAAAAATCCTATAAAGAGTTTAGTAATTTTTTATTGTAAAATTTCTGTATTGTTATACCAAATTGTGTTAATTTAAAACCTGATTAGATATATTTATTTATATATAAAAATATGCTATCTTTGTATTTGTAAATACTGCAATTTACAATAAATGATTATTTTATTTTATTCTCTTCCAGTGTAATCCTACTGATTTTCTAGTTGAAATTCACTAATTTTCAGTCTATTTCCACTGTACTTTTAGTGAACTCATTTTCACTGAACGATGCAGTCAATATTCACTAATTTACAGTTTCACAAGTACACTGAAAAAAATAATAGAGGAAGGTTTACAAGAAATTTATTAAGATGGGGACAGACCTGGCCAGCCAAGAAAATTACTATAATTATTTTTATTTATTATTTATTGAAATAAATTTAGAAATCAATTTATAAAATTTTGAATTAAATTTATAAAATTTGGAAAAATTGTATTTTTTTCAAAATTTAAAGCAATTTTTACAAAACTTATAGTAATTTTCTTGACTTGCAAAGTCTTTCCCTATCTTACAAAATTTATTGTAAACTTTACCCTATTATTTTTTTCAGTGTATCACTTTGAGAAATAGTGGATATGCACCGGAAACCAGTGGTTTTTCACTGGAAATAATTTAGACAGATACGGTAACACCCCAAGGTTCCAAATAAACTTACTCTAGTCTACTCTGCTCTCTGTCACTTTTTCTCTCTCTTTGTCTCTGGAGTACGAAGTTCACGTGCGTTGCCCCGTGGAACTCGCTGCCGCAGTTGGTCGCCATCGTTTAGTTCTATATACGTGTTATACTGCGCGGAAGTGGATTAGGAACGACGACGACAGCCCCCTTTTCCTCGCGAGAAAGGAAATGTCCCTTCTGTTTTTGAGTTGACTTTGTCTCAATTGCTTATTCAATTATGTTATTTTTTCCTTTCCCCTTTTAACTACGACACTGAAACGAATTTATTTCTTTTAGAAGGTACACCTCGTAAATGGAAACGGCGTCCGAATGACTGTACGTTAAAAATAAAAGAAAATAGAAAATTTTTTACGATTCTTGTAGGCAATGCCTTGCCATTTTCATGGTACGTTGATTTATAAATTATAAAATTATAAAATCAAATTATAAAACTAGTTAAATTTGGTTGAGTGTATGTAGAAAATTTGTTATTATTAAGTATATTAATTGTTATAGTAAAAGTTATTAAAATTTTATACTTATTAATTGACTGTCGAGTGTTTCTATATTACGTTTTCTTCACATTGAGCAGCTTCAATGATTCATTCATCATTTTTAATCAAAGTACGTATCAACCAGTAAATTGAAATTGATGAAACTAATTTCCCCAGCAGAAATAAATAGATTTGCAATGGGTCAATTAACGTGTCATTACATCAGATTGGCAATAAACTACAAAAAGTATAGGTAATGACTACCTGAAACTTCTATACCTGAAAAATTCCATGATATTAATTACTCTCCTCGATATTACGCTAATTTCCTCTTAATTAATTGTAATTATAAGGAATCAGCCTTAATCACCTTAAATTATTCCTTCTCTACTTTGTTCATCGCTTAAAAATCAGTCAATAAAACCATCTGCAATAAATTCGGCAAGAAATTATAATTTTTTTTTAAATCCTATACTTGTAGAGGATTTTAAACATCATCTTTTTTTCATGGAAACAATTATTATAAATCAACGAAATTGTATATAATTACAATTTTAATTCCGTCGCTTCATCGAAAAACAGGGTCACTAACCGAATAAACTTACGCAAATGAAAAAGAGCAAAAAATAAGCAACAGCAATTGTTCTCGTCACGAAGGATTAGCGATTTTTATTTCCATCAGCATCCCAGCGCAACTAAGTAGATCCGACAAATCGTTCGGATTGCGTGTGCATGAGTCACTCGGCGCAGTGCGCACGAGGCTCTGACGCGCAGTCGTGCCTGCGAGACGGTATATACGCAACAAGTCTCGACGTCGCTCGCAAATCGCAATTAACGCATCGCGCCGCTGACTCGGGGCCGAGCCATTAATCGCGTAACTCGGCTCGGGCTTTTCGCGGGAAAAAGTAAAAACCGTCTGTCCCACGGGACACTCGGAAATTGGAACATGTCCAGTGTCCAGCTGAACAGTCAATCGTATATACGTTTGAATAGGATGTGGATAATTACTTCAAGTTTTATTTTGTGGGTCATAGATTGAACATTCTTGGGGACAAAATATATACACTGAAAAAAACAATTGGTAATTTTAAGTAAATATTTATTTCAATAGTACTTGTTAAATATTTCTTTGAATCAACTAAATATTTCTTTAAAACTAAATGAATTTATTTATTTCTAAATAAATTTAGTAGGTTCAAAAAAATAATTACTTGATTCAAAGAAATATTTAACAAATACTATTGAAGTAAATATTTACTTAAAATTACCAAACTTTTCTCTCAGTGTAATACTTGTTGTTTGTTTTAGCCTAAGAAATCTAAAAATGAATTGGATATTGCAAAATCGTGTTCCAGTATTACATGCCATAGTTAATAATAATTCCAGCTTACTACACAAACAAAATGTTGCCTTTAAAAAATACTACAGTTTTTACTAAATAAACTCGAAAAATAAAAATTGTTAGCAAAATTTACTATAAATACTGTAAAATGAAATATTTTTACATTTCTTATTCTATAAGTTCGTGCTTATTGCTTTAGTAAATACTATACAGTGTGTAGTAATTTTAATGCGAGATTTTCTCTTTGATGTAGATGTCCCAGAAATTAATAGTACGATACAGTTCTTAAAAATCTTTATGCACTTTTTTTATGCATTGTTTTACACGGATCCAATGACGTACTTGTGTTTTATAACCTAATCGCTATACTGTGCTCACATTACTTATTGCACGAAGGGATACGTCTTGATTGAATATTTTATGATTATGGCTCGGTCGTCATCGTCGGTATATAAATTTTCGAAGTGTTAAAAGAATAAAACAGTATCAAAGTCATAAAAAGCTTATTGTAGGAAGTCTCGTTTTCACGAGTTTCGTCATTAATCTACTTAGCGCAATAAAAATAGTAACTAATGAATTTTATTCGCGTTTTAATTAAAGCGCGTCCTTCGCTCAGCAAGGATTCATTAAAAGCGCGAAGAAAAAACCAATGACGATTTTTATTCTCTTTGCCGTCGCCTCACTTAATCGGTAACCTTGATACCGAAGTGAAAAATCAGTTGTTAATCACAAAAATGAATTTTAAATCACAAACTATATATGGATTGTTCCGCGTCGACAACGTTAATATTAAAAACGAAACGTCACTTAGATCCAGCAAGAAAACCATCGTATTTATTGTAGAAACAAATAGAGAATAAGAGAAAGAATAATAGTGAATAGAATAGTTTTTTTTTATTGCAAATTGCAGTATTTACAAAAAATAACAAATAGATACAGCTTTGTACAATAATATCATATATAACTTTTTTTTATATAAAGTTTTTATTGACAAAAAAATCATATATAAATATAAAACGACTAGAAACAAAAGATATAAGTAAAGCAAACTATTCTCGTCAAGTTGTACGTTAGTGATATCGCCAGTCAACTCTTTGAAATGTTGAAAGTTTTTATTTACTGCGATTAAGCAATAAAATAAATTATTGTAAGAATTAAAATGATAATGATCTATTAAAAAATTTCACGTTAAAATTCTTTCGGTGCAAATATCGAATTCTACCACCACGGCCCACGTGGACTAGCGCATGTCGAAAAATTTTATACTTAGAACTGCATGGTTGCTTGAAAGCCACACCCGCCGGAGCCTTAATTGAAAGGTAAAGCCGCGTACGTTGAATTTTCTGCAGTCGGTCGCCGATCGCGTGCACCATCGACACTCATGATGGATGAAGTCGGGGAACACACGAAAAGCGAGAGTAAATGTATCTAATATATGTGTGTGTACGAGATAGACACGAGCAGAGGGAAAGAGAGAGAAAGAATAATTTTATCTGGTCTTGACCCGTGTTCGCGCTAATCGTTATAGGTCGCAGCTTTATTTCTGCCGGCGCGTGGTGGCGAATATAGCTTGTGGCGTCTGCCACACTATATATCCACGCGCGAAGCGGAAATTGGCGCCTATTTCCCAGTGTGAAACGGAAAATGATTGACTAACCGCAGAATAAAAGAAAAAAAAAGAAAAGAAAAACAATTAATTGCTATTCCATTCAAACACCTTTCAGTTTGACGATCTATAATTACGCTTCTTTGAATTGTCATGTGTATAAAAAAAGTTTATGTGAAAAATTCAAGTTTTAATTGGTCAGTTAATGCAATAAATATCAAATTTAATTTAATGTTAAAAAATCTCAATTACTAATGACACTATTTTTAATTTTTTTTTAGTAATTTTCTAGATGTATAATTCACGAAAAATTAGCGATTGCAACTCATACGACTTACTTGCATCAAGTATGATGCTATTGCCAAGCTTATCTTATTTTAGAACCGCAAATCTATCAAGATGATATAATTTAAATATGCAGTCATGCGATAAGTAGCTTTCTAAAATAATCAACATTGATTCACCTCGTTTAAATCAGATATGAATACCAAATAGATTTTTGACCGAGTAGACAATGTGATATTTTCTTTTTTTTTTAAATATCGTTGATATCGGTATTAAAAAAAATATTCCCTAATAAATCAACTTGAAACGAGGAAACATGACGTGAGCTTTCAAAATACATTATAATGTAAAATAAAATATAGCGCTGATTCTATTACGGATTCTAAGCCACGAATGTTAAGACCAGCTTTACCCCGATTTCTCCTTCTATTTGTAGTTTCACGCCTGTTCTCCATTACAAACATCAGCCTCATCTTTCACTCGAAACTCTAAATGTTTAGATAATACCGTCTTGTTTACGGATAAGCACTCAATTATTTATATTACTATGAATCGTACTGTTTCGCTATTTCCCACGGCTAACTCGTTCTAATTACCCTCTTTTCCCCCTCCCAAATTCGTTTTATACAAAACTAACTACTACTTCGTTTTATAGAAAACTAACTACTTTGTGTGTTTCAGATCCGGCTCACGGATTTTGCTGAAATTTTAAACATGGTTTTCTTACGCCAAATATGAAGAAAGCAAAAATATAAGAGTTTAACGCTAAAAAATGTTGGTACATTAGGTCCTTAAAGTTATTTTTTTGTAAAACTTCCTACTTCATTATCTGATGATAGCTCGGCTTCCGTAAAACTGAATGACTCTATGAGATAAAAGTAGAGAATCAAGTAAAAGTAGAGAAAAAGATCAATAATTTGAAACTCACTCACTGTTTCAGTGATCAGTGAAAATAGTGAAAAAATCTCTATCAGTTCAAAAGTTATATACAGTTGAATATGGTTAAATGGTAATATTCAAATGAATGTAACTATTTTTTATTTTGACTTTTTATAACGTGTAACATTTTAAATTATTGGCCTTCTCCTTACTTGTATTACTTGTTTATATCTGATGACAGAACCATTAAGTTTTTATGGAATCCAAACTACCATCAAATAACGAAATAGGAATTTAAAAATAAATAAATAAATAAATAAATAAAATAAAATAACTTTAAGAACCTACCGTACCAACATTTTTAGCGTTAATTAAAACTTAATATTTTGGCATAATAAAATAAACCATGCTCAAAATTTCAGCAACATCCGGATCTAAAGCACTCTCCGAGTAAGAAAAATTGCTTCACAATCAGAGCAGCTAAGTAGCAAATTCCTCGTGGAATTCCGCGCTCCCCTCGTTTCAAGTGTCGCCTTTTTTTCCAACCGAAACCAGGCTTTTAATGAACGCCCACCATACCAAAGTAACCTACAGCCCAAAACAGCTCCCACGCCATCGAGGAGCGAGCGACAGGGTGTGACGTAACCGTCGCTCTGAAACCGAGACTCCCGGTGATCTGCGACTCCTCTTCACCCGGCGCTCGGATGGCGGAAAAAAAGTCGCCCGCGACCACATAGGCGGAGTCGATCGGTGCGCCACGGTGCGTCAGCTGCGAAGGGCCGACGGCCGTAGAGGCGCGCACACATACATACAGGCTCGTCTACGGCGGCGGGGTGAAAAAGAGGCGCGTCGCACCTCCGGCCTCGGGAAATCGATAGCCTACGTGTCGCGCTTTATTTATAATCGGGTCGAGCTCCCGCGCCTACGGAGGATCCGGAGAGCTCGTAAGTCTCCGCGAATTCGCCTCCACGACGAGTCGCTTAGGGCCAAAGGCTTGCACGAGGGTTGACTTTCTTTTTCTTTATTCTTTTTTTGGTATATGAATGGTATATGAACACATTTTTTTTATAATTTATTTTCATAGAAATTATTGTAATTTTCATTGGTAAATATAAATTCTTATTGTTACAGTAGGACGAGTATGAAAAGTAAAATACCGCTGCCAATTCATTGGCACGTGGCTTTCTCAAATAAAATGTATTGTTATTATTCATTAAATTAATTATATCATTCATTTTGTAAATGAAGTATTCAAATTATTTAAATTTTTAATGATAATTTATAATCATTTTTACTTCATTAATCGTGGTACAAAAAATTAATGAATTGTATCTTTAGTTCGTCTGCATGCAATTTTTCGAAAAAATATAGTTGACAGTATAATCTACAGATTAAAATTACTCTACTTGTAATATATTTATGAATAGTATCTTTAATTATTCTTCTGTATAAAATTTTTTGTTATTTTTTAGTTAAAAAAAAAAAATATAGTTGACAGTTATTTCAACTAAATCTGTTTAAAAATGGATTTAATTAATAACAAATTTATGTTCAAGCACGTTTCTGATTGCTAAAATACGCCGTGCGTAAAAGTTTTAGCAGAAATTCGAAAATATGCACGCGCACGTGCAAGTCGCGGATACAAAAGAAGTAACTGAAGTCTGACCTGTAAAAATCGAGAAGAAAAAAAAAATTCTTAAAACCCGAAACAGCCAATACGTGGCGAAAATAAAAATTGAATGGAAAGGATGAATACGTAAGAATTGAAATGGCATCCTTCAAAGTCTCCTTGAAGCTTTATCTTTATTTTGACCGACGGAAACTTTGTAATTTCGTTTTCGTTTTGTTTCAAAACATTGAAAAATAAGCGTTTTAGAAATGCTACATGACGTTATTGCAAAATTGTGGAAACTTCAAAGGCACATTTACTCCAGAATCTAAGACAAAGTGCATTGTTTTCGAAATTCTTTAAAATTTAACAAATAAAATGTAAATTTCTTGTGGAGCAAATACGAATTCTTATACTATCGAACAATGGAAAGACTAAAAATTGTTTAAGCATATTCTTTTTTATCTAGAAGCTTACGTAAATGAAATATTATTGCAACTGTTTTGTTTACTGAGAGGTGCAGTTAATTTATTTATTTATTTTTTTTTTTCAATGGCAAAATTTAAATATTAATTTAGTTGTTTAACAAATTGAAGAAAGATGCGATAGACGAAATTATTTAATTAAATGTAATACTCAGTGAATATCATATCAGTCTTTAATAGTTACATTTAATGGTTTAATATAAATAAATAAATAAATATTTACATAAATATTTAAATTCAGTTCTCTTATTTAGTAGTAAGTTAATTTTAATGTTTATTATTTCTTTTGTAAAAGGCTTTTAGCCCGTCTAATTGTGTAAATAAATAAATAAATAAATAAATAAATATTAAAAATCAATTTGGCAATAGAAATGAAATTATGAAAGCTGCAATTAACGAAGACATGTACAATAAACTTAATTTTTTAATTAACTATTTAACAAGCACATCTTCATTACAATCCCTTCCACTATTATTATATTATTTTTTTTTTTTTTTGCTGCAAAGCACCTCGTCACTTCACTATAAAATTTCCCACTAAAAACACCCCGCGATAAAAGTTTTCGCTGAGGGTGCGCGCTGCTCGAGTGTCATGCGACCGGGCAACCTATTTTCACGTTTAAAATAGAGTCCTGTGACACGCGCGGAGCCCTTCCTTGTACACGTGACGCTAGAGGCACCAGTGTCGTATTAAAACTGCCTCGTGTCTGCGCAATCGCGCAGACCACATTTTTTTTCCTCGGCAAAAAAAAAGAGAAAAAAATTCTAGCTTGAGTCTTGCGAATTTCTGACGGAGGCGCGATTTTAGCCGTCGACGGCTCGTTAGCGGCTCTTACCGCAGCGACCGTTGGAATCGCACCGACAGCGTCGAGCGTGTGAATGAAAAAAAAAGTTCGGCCTCGTGATTTTACGAAACGACGATTGGAGTTTAAAATGTCGATTGTGGCTTCCAAATGTCTCTGGAAAAATAACTGCCTTATCAAGGGGGAAACGGTATGTCGTTAACGTTAGATGACGAACTTTACTTTCGATTTGGAATACAAGTAATGCGGTCATTGTTCTTTCTCTCCCTTTAATTTGCGACCTTTGAACGTTTGTAATTCTGCAGATTCAGTGACGTCAGTTTTTAAGTTGCGGAGCGATGGAAGATTTGCATCAATTTAAAAGGCAAGGCATAGCGTTGCTTTTGATTGGCGCTTATTGAAAGATCGCCAATACTAATGTCTCAATGCATACGCTGGAATGCTATTATTGAGTGAAATTAGATTTTGCGAACGAGTGAAAAATATCAAACATTGTTTTTGATAGTGTTATCTTAACTTCTTCATTTTGGAGCAAATGCTCAGTATGCCTTCCGTTTCAGCGATCACGTGGCAGTAAGTTAATTAAATGATTTATTATCATTACTATAAATGAATGAAAATGTAAAATAAAACGTGAGAGTACATATTATTACATGTAAATAAGTAAAAAATTTGATAACAAACAAACGGGAACACGAAATTTTCTTTTTGCTCCGAAATGACTTAATGATAATAAACAAGTCTCCCTTGTCGAAACGTCAATGTAAAATAACACTTCCCAAAAATCTGCCTATTCTTGCGCATATCTTTTCAAGACACCACGAAAAAAACGCACAATAACAAACAAAGGTTCGCGCGATAACGAGCAAAGTGCACATCATAACCGCTCCAAAAGTAATATATACAACGACGACAAAAAAAAACCGATTTTACGCATTATCATTAAAAACGAAAAAAAAACACGAGGGACTGTATCTCCGCAGTTCATCGCTTTATCACCAGGCTCACCAAGCAAGGGGAGCTTTCCGCACTCACCGTTCGGGAGGTCTCAGTGCGAGGTCCAACGGCGATCAACTACCGGTCACCATGGCACCGGCGGTGCGCATCTGGACGCACAGGGGCGACGACGGCCGTGGTGCACACTCACGCACACGCGCACACACCGATCCTGCGGAAAAGCGGCCTCTCGAGGGGAAAGGCGTGTGCGAGCGCGTGTCCGACTGTCTCGAGGCGATCGACGCGGCCTGTACACACGATCGCGGCCGACCGATGGGCAGCGAGGCACTGCTGTGCCGTGTCCGCCGCGGGGCGCGTTTACGACGAGGTTGGCGACGGCGACGACGACGAGACGGCCCCACCACCACCGGCGCCGCCGCCGCCGCGGCCACGAGTGTAAACACACGTAACAGCTGATCGCCGCGGTGGCACATTTGCCGCCGCGCGCGCCTCTTTCTCTCTCTCTGAAGCTGCCACCTACGCCGTCGTTATTAGGGGAAAACGGGGCAATGTGAACCTTGGGTGGTGGGGGTGGGGTGTAGAGTGGGCAACCCCACTAAGGCTTTGACGGGGCAAGCCAGTGAAGAGTTGTGGGAATTAAAATTATTTGAGTAAATATTAAAAGAAGTTAAAAAACTAATTAAATTTTACCTAAACTCATTAAATGTCATGAATTTATGCAGATTTTGAATTTTTTTAAATAGTTACTCATATAATTTTAATTCTCACAACTCTTCACCCGGAGATCACCTAAAATACCAACAATTTAAGCCAAACCCCATCAAAATTGATTGATCCGTTGGACCTGTAGGTTACCCTGTTGAAAATGGAAACGTTGAAAAGAAAGTTGAAAATCAACGTTTCCGAAACGTTGATTGTAAACGTTTCAA
>JAWWEN010031336.1:0-15362 GCA_035582955.1 Sycophila texana | reverse complement strand
TGTTAAAATAACAATATTTTTCTGTTGGAAGTATTTAACAGCGCGATCGTTGATCCAACTAAATTTTTTTCTCGGTGCAACACCAACAACACCAACTCATAAATAAAACGCATATGATCGCTGATCCTAAAATATTTTCCACTCAACGACCACCCTGCTTAATTGACCGAGCGTCGAACCGATCAAATCCGTGTAACCGAGTAGTGCCGCGCACGTAGCGATATGCACAGGGAGTAAAGGCGCGCGCGGAGCACTCATCGAGAGACCCTCGAATCAAAAGGCAGCACCGCATGCCTACTTGCGCAGGGGATGCGTGGAAGCTCGTCGGCGCATGCATCGGAAAAATCCGATCGATGCCTGCGCGCGTATACGCGGGAGAAGCGCCGGCGGCTGGCGGTGCGTGAGAGATCGCGCCGAGGGAAAAAAAAAGCCGCCGCATCGCCAATCCACTTAGCCGATTGGAGGCGAAATTGAGCACGATAATCGCGCAGGGGATGCCTCGGCCATAATGTTCCTCAGGCGAGGAAACGACGAGGCCGCCGTGGGCTGACTTGTACGGGCAGCGCGGTGAGAGGCCGAGACCGATGCTCGCGGGCACTCTCCGCGTATAATGCTTTAGAGACGACGTGTATAATGCATTACGACGACGATTTCTTGCGATGATGTTTGATATTTTGAACGACGTGCGAATGGGAAAACTGGAGCGAGGCTTTTAGTGTGCCGGTTTTATACTGTAAATAAAAAAAAAAAAAAAAAAAAAAAGGAAAAATTAGATTATGTGCACAGAAAAAAAATTTAGTTGAAACAATACCATCCGCGCGTATAAATACGAACAACTGCCACTTTATTGTAGATTAAACGAAAAATTTATTTAAATAATTAAACATCTATTGAAACAATTAAACATCTCATTAGAACAATCAATATATTTTCATTAAACCAATATAATTTCGGTTAAATCAACGGAAAAAATTAGTTGTCGGTATTTGTGCGTTCGGATCGTTGGTTCAACTGATTTTTTTTTCTCAGTGTGAAGGAAAAGTATTAACGAGTAATAAATTGTTGTATGAGTTGCCATGGGAGATTATTCCTCTCATTATTTCCTGAGACGAGAATCTGAAAGAGACATTTATTCGCAAAACAATAAATTCGTTGATGTACGACTAAACTAAGTGATGTTATGTCCAGTGATGTTAGGTGATGTCACGAGCGTGTCTAAAATAGTCATAATTGCCCATTCAAAGTGACTACGCGAATGTGAACTGAGTAGCTCTATTCACTAAAGATTTGTGTACAAAAAATCCAGCGACAAAAGAATTAACTTTTCTTTAAAACAGATTCTACACTGAGAGAAAAGAATCATGGTTCTAAAGTAGTAGTATTCGCAATTTAATCGCAGCTTCCAATTCGTTTATTTTATATACATTTTTTTTTTCAGGTAAATTCTTATCAATAGTTCAGAATTATACAACAGATTATGCTTGATTGTGGCACATTAAAGAAATAGCGAATTTACTTTGTGGCGCGAAATCTCTGATTATCCTTTTTGGTCATTAAGGAAAGATGAAAATTTTGCGCCACGAACGCCACACATTAACTTTGTCACAATTATAGTAAGAATTTAGTTAAAAATTCAAATATAACTGACAACATAACTATGTACATATGCATGTCTTTCTCTCTGTCTAAATCCAAGTTCCTTAACATTTCAGAATTCTTTTCTATGACGTATATACACTTTTTTCTTTCAGTATACATGTATGTTTATAAAAGTAAGATTAATTAACTTTCCCTCTTATATGCCTTAACCGCAGAATCTACTGTATTTTTTTTTTTTTTTTTTTTTTTTTTCATTCAAATTTTCTTACCGTCGAGACTCGTTGATTGCCCATAAATAAATTAAATTCGAACTCCCGGAATAAAGGAAATCTCTCTAATCCACTTTGCGCTAGTGGCTACCAAGCCGTTCAAATCCAGTTACTTCGGGAATCGAAGTAATTTACATTCACTCTAGTCCACCGCGGAGGACTACGCACCTGGCCGTATAATGACGACGATCATTTCTCATGTTTCCCCGGCGTCAAAACAGCGCGCCGCGCGGCTAAAATGATCCATCCCGGCGGCGCCGCGCGCCATACAGGATCCATCTTCTTTTGTAAATCAATTCCAGGTTGCGCGGTGCAGTATATATACGCGCCGAGGCTCCCCAATCATAAATAAAAGAGAGGCGCACGCGGGAAGGGGGATGCGGCTCCGATATTCGTCCGGAAAACCGATTTGCCGCGGTTCGCTGTGTACCTGGAACGAGCCGAGGCTACCGCGAGCGCGAGCGCCTCGTCGAAGGTCCAATGCCCTTTCGCCTCTCCGCGCCTTCCCTCCTTCCCCCGCAGCTTCGGCACCGCGAGGCTAAGCGAGGGAACGACCGCGGCTACACCGAACGAACGGACGGACCTCTCTATACGGCGACCCTTCTTTACTTTCAATTAGCGCTTTTTGCTTATTTCGTAACTGGCCGCTGCTTCTATCTTCTCCCGGCGGCCGTTTGTAGCTTTCCGAGAAAAGAATCGACTGTACGAGCAACTGTGATGTTGGTTTCTTTTCGGGGGGCGCCGCGCGGTTTGGTCGCTTTGGGAATTGGGATTTTCGTTGTTTGCAGTGTCGGAAGATTGGGGGAGGGGGGGGTCTCTTTTTAGGAACGAATTAGCGAATTTCAAAGAGAATCCATGAGTAATATTTGAAGGAGCGAGAAAAATGTGAAGCTGCGTATGGAACTGGAGAAGGTTTTGCTTCGGTCATGGAAATCCTCTGATAATAGATGATGACAGGATTTTGTGAAGTATTGAGTAAATCCATGGTGGAAAATTTATCAGGTATTGATCAGAATTTGATTAATTGTCTAGTGATTGGTCAACTTATAGTTGAAATTTTTACCGGAAACCATACGTAGTGGCAATAATTTCTGACCAGAAAGTTGATCAGATTTCGATCAAAATTTGAAGACTGATACTTAGACACTGAGACAAGAAGATGTTGGTTCCAGTATATTAGATGCTCGAGTATGCATATTTTAGAAAATAATTACAACAGCAGAATATAATTGAATGTAATATATCATTAATAACTACTAGTTCCTTTTAACTATTTTTTTCTCTCAGTGTATAAGGTATTTTTCAGATTTCGGGGGAGAATTTTTTTCAGATTCCTAGAAGAGGATTTTTTAGCAGATTTTAAGTCAATTGCTGATTAAATTATAATAGTTAAATGGCTAATTAATAATTATTGAACCGATCAGAAATGATTAGAATTAATTCAATGAAAGAACTTAGAAGAAGAAAGATAAAAAAAGAATTAAAAACGTTTTGATGGGAATTTAATATTTCAATTTGAATAATCAAATAAATTAATAAATTAGCGTTTGTATTTTAAGTTCACTAACAGATTAATAAAATGATTAGTTTAAAAATGCTCTAATTACATATTCAATTTATTTTAAATTAATGAAAGATTCAATAATTTATTAAATTTTCCAATTCTTCTCAAATTCATTTAAATAAGAGGGTGAATAAAAAATAGATTTTCTGATTGTTTATTCAACCACAAAACTTCAAGCGCAAAAAGGGCATGATTTCTGCCAGTTGCTTAAACATTTTGACAAGATCTAAAAAATGTTTTTCAATCAAGACTTTTTAAACTAAATGTAATTTTTATTTCTAAATATAACAAGTATGTCAAAATAAATGCCATGACACGCCAGACACTTAAAATAAAATGTGTTTTCTGAAACCACAGTGTGTCAGTCTCGAGCGAACGCCGCGTGGAACCCAAAATTACAGGAAGTCTTATAAAAAAATAATTTACACCCAAATTGGGGCAAATGATAATCCGGCAGTGAGCAAGAGCCCTGAAATTTGGCTTAACTCCTCCTTATAAACGCGACTCTCGGCGGTCGCCTGCGCATAAAGACTCCGGATTCGTCAACGCGGTGGACTCTCAATTGCTCGCGGCGCAGCCAGGGGATCATTAGGCACGAATCGACGCGCTTTTTGCCCGAAATTATCCGTTCGCCGATCGTCTCCTCGATTTCTTCCCCCGTTTTTTTTTTTTTTTTTCGTTTTTTATTTTTTCCCCACGCGCGTCCCTCGCTGTAATTTCATCCGGGCGCATGGGAGCTCTTCGGGACCGTGGCGACGCCGCCGACACACGCGGCCCGATAAGATCGGCCGATTCTCCCCCGTTACCAACTTTTTTTTTCTGTTTAACTCCTCCTCCGTGTGTAGCCGGAATTTTTAGCGGAGGCTCGCGGAAATTGGAGAATCAATCCCCCATGCGTGTTTCCGCGGGCAATTTGCGCGCGCAGCACCTGCGACGAGGCGCGCCTCTTTTTTATTTATTTATTTTTTTTAAATTTCGCGGGCTAATTGAATACGAGGTCTAGCGGACAGGTGCGTTCCCCTCTAGAGAGGGACTCTCGCACCCACTGCGTCGTATTCTCGTATAGAGGTAATAGGCCGCTTTTCGGGGAAACGATTTTTTTTTTCGTTTATTTTCGCTTGCATGAGGAGAATTCCTTCGATCGTTTTATGGAGCAGTTTTAGAGAGGCGCTGGATGCCCTTCCCTCTCTTTACGTTAACGGCGAAATTTCAGGCCGGCCGAGTTCAATGTCGTGTTATTAAGGCGCTTCCTTAACGTTTATTTTATGGGATGTAGATTAGCTATTTCGTAGAGCGTTACCAGGGGGGGAAATTGAATGTTTGAATGCAACTTAATGTTTGGTCGCCTTCGTAAAGTTTTAAGTAGTATAGTCAGGGTAGTCTAGCGGCTCTAATTATCGGCGCTGAGAAAATTTTAAACGACGCGTGTTTCGAATTTTCGTAAAGCGTATTTTATATAGGAAACATATTTCAAATCGGGTTATTTATTTTTTTTTCGAAAGTAACAAATTTTACAGCGTACCTCGTTTCCTGAATAATGTTATACTTAAAGACGGCAACAAATTACAGGATATTATGGTCATTTAATCGCATGACTCTTACATCCGTGTAGTAATCAAGATGTCATGAATTAATTTGAATATACTTACGCCAGAGAGCAACTTTTGAAGTGGTTTTAAATCTATGTAGATCACTTTTTTTTTAGTTTAAAAAGGTTACAATTTTTATTCGTGACTTAATCACGTTCATAAGATACTGAAGAATTTACATGCATGTTTCGTGTTTCGATATACTTTTTTTTGTTTCAAAATTAATAGACGAAATGGTCGATCCTAAGAATCAATTCAACTATTTTTCTTTTAAACAAATTCTACAAGTTCTAAAGGTGAAGTTTTTCTTAATTTCATTGATTCCGACGTAACCACGTGGTTATCTGCTAATAAATTTAATAAATTAGAAAGAAATAAGATTTTAAATAAATAAGAGCTGTGTTTATATTAATTATTTTGTAATTAATACATATATCCATAATAAAAAATAAGGATATGTCCTGAAATAATTCCAGAGTATGAAAAAAAGAATTAAAATAATTTTTTAAGCTAACTTTATAGCAAAATCATTTTATTTTACAATAAAATAATAACTATGCAAATCTCATATTATGTAAGATTTATTATTCAATTTTATTCAATTCTGTAGAAAATATAAAAGAAAAACTACAAATTTCTAATGATTTATTAGATTCATCTTTTCATCAAAGTCGCTTTATATTAATTAATGACCAGAGTATCGCGGAAAGAAAAATAAAATTATATTAACCGCGAAACGTGAGAACTATAAAAGTATCGTCGAGTATCGTAGTATATCCTACATAAAATTTATGGTACGTCACTTTCGATCGACAATTTTTCAAAGTGCCATAAAAACCGCACCTAATCAAATCGTTCGTTCCGTTACACAATGTCACTCCGTATACCTTATCACGAAGCTCTCAAACCGAACACGCCAATCCAGCACATCGTCACGTTTTTCACCGTAAACTACATCTTTTGAACTTTACAAGGCAACTTGTCAAAATATCGAGCGGTGCCCTCAAAGCGAGAGGATACATACATACACACAGATATATATAGATATATATATATACGTATACACGCATACACAGGGCCCACTGTCAGCGCGCCGACAATTCTCCGGCGGGTTATAAAAACGTCAAGATAAAAGAAACAAAAGGATCGCTCCCCTCATATTTGTCGGACTCCGGAACGATCTCCGCTCGTATTAGAGTTCGCTTCGCCGTCGCCGTCATCGTCGGCGACTCGTTAAACTGTGTTTTCACAAAAGCGCCGGCGCCTTTTGTGAATCCCCGCACGCGTCCGGACGCAAACAGCGAGCAGTGCCGCGGCACGCGCGCGTTTATTTCGCCGGGCCATTTTCCGGGTCGAAATTGAAGGGCCCCGGGGCATCCCGCGGGCGACGTCACAATGACGGCCTTCGTCCGTTTATCGTCCGGTCGGAGGCGCTATATATATATATATATATACACATCTATATATCTATTATATAGGACGCGCGAGCATCGCTCTCACCTATTCCAGGCCATTCTATTTCATTCGCTCCATTATGTTAAGGACTATGCGGGTGCTCGGGACGAATTTACGAGGGACTAATTCCTTACGAGAGATCCCCTCATTACGAGTTTTCGGAGCGGGGGAGGCTCTCCGCGCGCGGACAATAGGAGAAAGGGGGGGGGGGGAGGGTGGCTGAAAGTTCGGGGGCCCGCCCGAAATTTTTTCGAGAGGCGCCAACTCGCGTGGAAACGCGTAATTTCGCCGCGGAGGCGGCCTCGAGGGCCGTTTCACGGGAGAGTTAACGAGTCGGCCGTCGTGCGATGCCCGGATTTCAAGGGTCTAAGACACTCGGATGCGAGACGCTCGCTCGAGTGGACGATAATGTCTCCGTTTCCTCATTCTTTTTTTTTTTTTTTTTTTTTTCGTAGGTCCGAGAGGTTCTAGACTGTGGAGGTACGTGGAATCGAGCGACCGTGACTCTCGGTGGCTGCTTAATGATAATGACGTTGGGTTGCGGCTTGATCGTCCACGCGCTTTAAGGACGTTTAAATTCGGTTCAGAAGTGGAATTTATTATTTTTTTTTTTATTAATTAAAAAAATCTGCCGTCAGTCACTCGGGTGTTCTTTGATGATTTTTTTCGTTGAAGCAGTTCTTATTATTTCACGCCTTTTATATGAATAATCAAGTTTGTACGGACTATATTTTTTTCCATGAAACATTATAGATAGTCTTGGATTGAAGAACTTAAAAAGCGCTTTAAAATACCGTTTAGATATGATTTCTTTTGACACTTTGGTGTTGGTGTTAATGTACTTTGTTATATTACCTGTACTTACAATCCGACATTCTTTGTTAGATAGGTAATGCTCTGATTCATTGTGTATACGATGTTTCATGGAGATAGCAATTATAATCCGTTTTATGAATCAAATTGCAAACTCCCTGCGCTTCGACACCCTATTATTCTTTAAAATAAATATTAAAATAATTAGAAATTTAAATTTTAAAACTTAATCATTATTTTATTAATTTATTAATTTGAAATTAAGCAAAACTAACATTCTTTGATTATATTCAATATTAAATATTTATTATTCGAAATTCAAATATTTAATATCTAAATTTGAATAACTGATAAATAAAAAATTTATCCCTTAACCAAATTCCTTCTTAAAATGAATCTTCACAACATTACGCTCTAAACATGAATAAGCGAACTTCACTTCGAATATCGATTAATTGGAAGACTTATAACGTGTAATCGTTTTTTTTTTTTTTTTTCAAAGAGTATTTTTATCGAGATGATGATGGTATTACCTCCACACCAGAAATAACAGAAATAGCTATAAGAAAGATCACCTTTCACGATCTTATACCTGTCAATATAATATACAAGTCCCGCAACTATGTAATATTATATACAAAATTTCATTCTCGCGATCTCTCATACCCTACGTAAAACTACCGCAGGAAAGAGATCGCAAAAGCGAGGGAGAGAGAGTAGAGCGGGCTGAGGATCCTCCAGCGACCACAATGAGCGATATTAAGCCCTCGATATTTACGTCCTAAGTCAACAGAGCGCGGAATTCCGCTTTATTGCCGGTGGCTTGTATGCGCGCTGGATATATTGTCGATGCGTCACGTGGCCCGCGGCGCGGGTCTGTATGCCCAGCTCGTGGTCCGGGCATTATACTCTTTCCTTAATATCCCCGGCGAGCGAGCGGCCCGGGGAAACACCTCCGGTCCGACGGCGCCGCGGCTTCTGTCGGAGATTGCGAAGGCGCGCAGGGCCACCGGGAATATTCGCCGGACTTTGAGATGGAATTTTCGGCGAGTGCTTTCTGTGCCGCTCCTCGAGGATTTCGCGGCAAAGACGTGACTAAAAGATATTCGAATACACATTTTTCCGCTGCATTTGTCATTCCGTCCAGAGACAATGAAATATGGAATACGAAATATGAAATATGCAACTGTTTGGCTAAATTACTGAGTGTCAACCCTCTGGGCCACCGATCTGGATGAAACTTTGGGACTTGTTTTATGGTACCGAATAATGAAAGAAACCACTTTTAGTTTGATCTCCATAGGCCTTTATTTAAAATAGACAATTAAAAACATCGCTCATATGGACAATATCGTATGTACAGATATGTTAGCAATGTTAATAGAATCATGCTCTATCTGCGAAACAAAGGCCTATGAGATCAAACTAAAGCTGATTCGTTTCATTATTTGGATATACGAAACTATTTCCAAAGTTTCATCCAAATCCATGATCCGGAGGGTTGACACTCTTCTAGTCAGTACCTCAAAAGGTTAAGATTAATTATTAACCCTTAGGTAATCTTCTCTACTACTTATACGTCGTTTTGCTAAATTCTTCTCAATGCAAGAGGTCATTCGAAATTCCTCGAATCATTATCCCCTCTTAAAAATGTGATGGCAGAATGTTGCGAAGAATTTTAAAACGCGATTTGATTGGCGCACAGGCATATCCGGTTAAATGGCGCTAAATTTAAAAATCGAACCTCAAAAATACTAATAAGTTCACATAAAATCATCCACTGTTCTGTTACACTCGCGCTGAATACTCGTTAATACCGTGCATTATTTTATCGTAATTCAAGCACGTACACCCGGGCAGAACGTATGTACATCCCTCGAAACCTCTAATGATACTTTCAAACAAAATAGCCAGAGCGAGAGAACAAAATGCAAAGAGGAATAGCGCATTAGCGAGTTTCCCCGGCGTAGCTTGGCCGAGGGTTAATAACCAGGCGCGCGTTCTCTTCGCCGAATTCGCAATAAACCGTAAAAAGCCGTAGGTAAAAGCTTTCGCTCGATTCTTGCCCCACACCGCGGGGGCGGCGCACACTCCTCCAATACTGCGCTCACCGACCCTTCCGAAGCAGGAGCCGCGGCGGATCTCCGGGACTCGGGTATTCCCTTATCGCACCCCTCGCCGTCTGTTTGGCCCGCGCGAGCGCCGTTTTTCGGGCCGCTTTCCCTCCGCACACCCCCGCGGCGACTCTCTCCGATCGCCTGCGCGCGCCAGCTGGTTGACCCGCTGCACCTCTCGTCCCTCTTTCTTTTTTCCCATAGCGACTCTTGCGCCTCGGAATGGAGCCCCGGTGCTTACGTCATAATTGTGCTCTCGGCCCGGGCTTTGTAATTGAAATTTATCGGAGTTTTTCGTTCACGGTAATCGACGAGGAGAGAGTTCGACGGCTTCTTGATGGATAAATCGGTTTTTAGTTGATGAAAAAATGCCGAGGGACGTGCTTGAGTGTTGGATGGAATGTGTGTGCGCCGGGAGTTTGGAACTGATCGTAGAGTACCAGAAATAATGGAGTATAGAATATTATCGAATTGTTATTTTACGAGACTAATTTAATTTTATATGAGATAAGAACTATTTAAACTTTCTATTAATAATTCAAACATTTGAATTACTAAAATTATAGGCGATAAAAGCTAGTTAAACTTTCTATTAATAATTCAAACATTTGAATTGTTAAAATTATATGACTCGACCTATTCATACGCTTATACCAGTTATTCGTAAAATAATAGGTCTCCGATCAACTGCCGTTTAATTACAGTAACAAGCGTTACGTTTTACATGTTTTGATCATTAGGAAATTGTTAACTCCAATACGATCGAGTTGCGCAATAAAAAGCCAATTATTGTCGCTATATCTCTTTATTAATCAAAATTAAAACTAAGCAAGTAAATTTGTAATAATAATTAATTTAGAATTACAAAATTTTCCGTTACTATAGCAAAATCTCAGCGCTCAAATTTTTCAGATTTAGGATATGAATCAGAACAGCATTTCCAAACACATTTTATTAATGATTATTTTTATATCAAATTTTTTTATTTCACTTTTAAGTTACATACGTACATTTACCTGCAATAAATTTTTGCGAAATGTTTTTGAACTATTCAAAAAGGAAATTAGATATTGTCTTTTTTGTCTTTACATTATGTCTTCATCTTTTAAACATCTATATAACTGTGAAATTGTTATGAAAAAGATAAACAAAGACAAAATCGAATTTCCTTTTGAGAATTAATTTCATAAGTGGTCCTTAATAATTTATTTCAGGTAGTTATATTTATGATGTATTAGAAATTGGTTCCTCATATAACGAGTATTCCATTTCCCTTTCGTCATTCCTTTCCGTTCTTTCCATCAATTTATTTTTTAGTAACGCTCTGACATTGTCTCTACATTCGATATATCGCCCTCTCCCCTTTATAATAAAATTCATTCTTAAAACACTTCACAACTACCTACCATCGTTATTTATTTATTTATTTATTTATTTATTTTTAAGAGAAAACATCATTTAAAAATAGCAGTATCACTTTATCGCGCTTTTCCCGTCACTTTCTCAGTTATAATTTTAATTACAGCGAAAAATCCTGGAGGTATAAAAAAAGTTTTCACGTCAACGGGAGCCGAACCTCGTCAGATAAGCCCGCCGACGGCGGAAAACAAGCCTCGGCTCGCATTGATATTCAATCTAATCCCGCGGCGAGACATCGGCTGCGTCGGCACAGCTCCGCCGGCGCCTCAATAAAAATCTATCGGACCTCATTCCCGAGGTAAGACGCAAAATAAAGATCGGCGCGGCGGATATTGGCAATTTTCGGGCGGAAACGCGCCCGGTCTAATCCTTCGGGAGAATGCTCACATATATCTATATAGAGGCTGACGCCGGGATAAAGAAAAGAGGAGCTTACGCGGGGTACGAGTGTGCGGGGCTGCGCGGGAGGAAAATTGGATTGAAAAGTAGAAGCGGGAGGGGGAGGCGAAGTATACAGATGCGCGACAGACACCGCTTTATACGCTGTTCTCTTAAGGTTCTCGAGCTTTAAAGCGAGCGGGGGAATTTATGTTTGTCGTGGGGTGGGAGCATTAAGTCGCTGCTGTTTATTCGATTAAGCGAGTCGCGCAAGCTTTTTTTTTTTTTGTTTCTCGATTGATGAAAATGAAGAGTAATGGGGCGGGTCTAGGCTTTTTAAGTTATTGGGTTCAGTAGTCGACTCATCCTATGCAGGGATTCTATTTTACGGTTGGAAATAATTAGTTTAACACTGTAGAGCCATTTATTTCTCTTGTGTTTGAATGGAGAGAGTTTGAAGTATTGCATATATTTTATCGCGAAATTCACGGTGAAGCTCACTGACAAAATTACGAGTGAAGAAAATTAAAATCATCTTGCGGTTTGACTGAATTTGACTGTGATTTTACCGTAAATTTTTTTACTATATTATTATTTATTATCTTTTATCTTACAGGTAAATAATTTTCAGAATAATTAGAGAATTCAAAAACAGGATGATTATTTTATGATTCTGCAAATTTTCTTTGATTACTCAAATTTTAAATAATATAAATTTTCAATTTTCGCGTCAAAATTCAAATATTTAATATTTCAATTCGTATAATTGATGGAAAAGAAATTTATTCGATTTTACTGACTTTTATTTCGTTAAACCATATTAACGATTGAGTTAATTTGTAAAGCAATTAATTTCCCTTAGACAACATTTCCACCAAACCCAATAATTTGGAAATTATGTAAACATATCAATTGCGATTGGATATAATTAACGAACTTACGAAACGAAGATAATTAATCAAAGCGAAGCTTCATGCGTTCAACTGACCTGAAACAAAAAGAAAAGGCATCAATTAGCATTGTTGTAAGCAAAGACAAAAAGTAAATTGATAAATTAGGATATGCATAAGAATATCTGTCGCAGACTTTCACTGCACGTCAAAGTGGCCATTTAAGAAGTTACAAATAGTCAAACTACTTTACAGGCCACTAAATCACGGTAATAACGCACACTCGCGGTCATTGATTCGGATTACATGCGCTGAACGGCGAAGCCAATGAGTTTTACAGCAACAGTGTACACCAATATCGGCCGTATCCGATTTCAGCGCAGCAGTATATTTTACGCACTATGACTAGCCGGAACAGCGCGGTGCACATTCCGAAGTTGCTCGGTCAATTTATATTTAGCCAGTGCGTTCTCCGGCAAAAAAAAGGGAGAGAAAAGGGAAAAAAGCTCGCGAAAGCGCGAGGGCGTACGCGCGCGCGATCAATCAAAAACGCTCTTAACTCGGCTCGCTCTAAAAATAGAGATTCGCGCGCATTGAGTTGCAGGAGCGCGACGTCGGAGGGAAAATTCCTTTATTGAAACGTGAATTCTCGGTAGGTACTTTAAGCTTCAAAAATTAAATCGTCGTGTTCGATCTAGATCTTGAATCGTTCGATAGATATTGAAATAATTGATTTTTTTTTAAGTCAATGCATAAGGCACACTTGGTTAGATTGGATTCTGATTGAAAATTTGCAATGATTTTTGAAAACCCGTAAAGTAAAGTGGAAATATTTGATTTTGCATAAGATAATCAGTAAAAGCACTTTATGGCGCGTAGTTTAAATCTCTCTTTGTGATTATTGGTCAAATGATTTTTTAAATTTCGCGCGCGCCATAAAGTACGATCATTTTTTTCACAAATATTAAGGATTTAGTAAGAAAATTCAAATACTGACAATTTAATTTAACGAATTAAATTAATAATAACAAAAACTTTAAATTTCGCGTCATAAAGTGCATTTATTTTGTATTTGATACGAAACTAAATTTCTATGAGACGTTGCAACTTTTAAAAAAATGTTCCATTATATGATAAGATTTATTTAGTAATACTTATTATATGATTAACAATTTTCAATATTAAATTTCGGGCTTAAGAACTACTCATAAAATGTGAAAAAACCTAAATTCAAGTGTAATCTGAGTCAATCGAGCAAAGGTGAAGTTTAGTCACCTGAAGTTATTCCACACATTGAAAAAGTATTGAAAGTCAGGTTTTTATCTTCAATTTAGTCTGCCTCATTTTTCTTGAAGTTCAAACGAAATATTTGATTCGAAATTACGATATACATTCTAAATTAGTATCTCATTATCTCGTTTAGAGAAGAATAATGACTTGAATTTTTAATTTCCGACCATTACATCGATAACTTAATAAATTTTTCTCACAAAAATTAGCATATTCCAACGTATTTTCACTCATTAAAACAGTATATGCTTTCCCAATTCATTTACAAACTAAAATCAGAATCCAAAATTAACAAATCGATCTCGCGATCCCAAGGAATTTCCCAGAATAAATCCTTCATTTCCCTCAGAATCCGAACCCCAGACGAACCGAGAAAGCAAACAACACGCAGGCATCGGCGTTAACTCGTGCCACCACTGCAGGCATCCCTCTCCATCATCGCTTCAAAAAGAAGAAGAAAGAAAGGTACACGCAGAGTATAAGAGAAAGAGAGAGAAAGAGTACCACCAAGACGCCGGTCGCCCGGTCGCGTTCCTTCCGATCGGCTCGCCCACACGTATAAGGCGTCCCCCTGGCCGATCATAAATCCGATCGAAGCACGGCCGGCGAGTCTCGATTAGCCGAGGCGGCGTCGGCGCGGAGACAAAGGCCCTTCCAATAAAGTCGCGCCGGGGGAACGTGCAAGTGGGTCGGACCACGTATGCGCTTCGTCGTCGTCGTCGTCGACGCGCGCACATGCATTATACCCGCGGCGCGCACGTATCGCCTCGTGCACACGTGGAGGCGCCTTCTTCCGCCCATAGGCCGTCTTTCTTCCCTTCCCTCTGCCTTCGTCGCTCGGCTGCTTATCGATAAGGGGGCCGTGCAAATTGACGCGACGCTCGACGTGCCGCTATGCCGCGCGCCTCAGAACGCGCCGAGTTTGGACTAGGAATCGCGCGATCGTCAAACGGCCAGGAATTATGCGCCGGTTGGCACTGCAATTGAGGCGAATGTGGGACGCGGCGAGGTGGAATTTTTTCTTTCTTGTTTCTTCTTGACGCGGAAAGTGCTAAGTTTAGCGCGGAAAAAGGTCGCGCAGGTATATTACATACCTGGGTTAATAAAATAAGAAATGTACACCCGACATCCTTTAATTCTTTCCGAAACGTAACCTCATTAACCAATGGTATTTCTAGATATTACTCGAAACACCAATCAAAATTCCTGCATTTAAAACATTCCGGAAAGAATTAAAGGGTGTTGAGTGTACGTCTTACTCGGCTTCGCCTTGGGCGACAATTACGTATTGTGATCCGAGACATTTTTTATTTATTTTTCATCCCGTGGTGCCTAAAATACTATTTCTGCTCGACGGAGCCGGAAAGCAGCGACTTCGTTTCACGCAGTGGCCAGAATTCGGCGCTTTCCGGCCGTAGGGTAGAAAAGTCATTTGTACTTCCTCCTATTTTTATTGTTGTAATTTTTACATACGGAGAAAATGTTCTTATTAAAATTTATTAGAATTCTTATTAATCGAAGGACAAACTCATTTTATTAGGATTTTTGAAATTTTTAAATAATTATTTACTTAATTTGTAATACATTTTTACATTAAAATGTAGAAAAAGACCAATATTTTAGTGGCAAGTTCGGATAAAGGTAAAAAAAATTGTGTTAACATTCTATAAAATTTTTAATAACTATTATTAAAATAGAGTGCTCCAGAACTATCGAACTTCGATCTTTCCAATCTCCGATACTTTTGTTTTGCAAGTCAGTTGTTTTGTTTTTTAGAAGAGGCATAAAAAACACACGAATTCTACATTGACCAGCTCTCTTTTTAAATTTAAATTAAAATTAAACTAAACCTAAAAATTAACTAAAAATTATTATAGTTGATCTTAAAATTGACTTTTATAATTTCATCTTACTAGGAGAGTACCTGACCTCCGGATCACGGAATTTGTTGAAACTTTGAGGGCTGATTTCTTATATGAAAA
>JAWWEN010031316.1:0-15365 GCA_035582955.1 Sycophila texana | reverse complement strand
GATGTACCGGTGGAACCTGTAGGTTACGCCAAAGCAAAATTTTTGAAACTATCATAATTTAGGCTACGATGAGTCTACAAATTTCTATCTGGGCTCATTTTGTCAGGAATATACCATATTTCTAGAATATTTAATAGAAAATATAAATTTTATTATAATTTTTAATTTTCAAATCATTTTTCAAAAAAAAATTTTTAGGTATAAACCCCCCTTAAATTTAATTATAAAGCATTAAAATAATGATAATAATAATAATAAATACTACTAATTTAATTTACTAATTTAAGAATCCTTATTAGACTTTCTCTAACAAATGCTACATAAAATGTATAAAAGTAGATAAATAAATAATTCTGATAAATAAATTATAAGAATTTGATACGAGGATAATTTTGCATCAATGAAATTAAATAAACTTTTAAACAATTGTATTTTATTATTGAATAAACTGTCATAGAGTGCATGGAAAAAATAATGAAATTTAAATTGGATCTTTTTAAGCCGTGAGTATAGTTTGCAGTGGAAGGCGCGCTAAAAGAAGTCAAAATCAAGTGCGCAAACATACAAGGTCAAAAAGATCCACTAATCCTAGATACACACCATATTTTTTCCACTAATCCTAGATACACACCATATTTTTTTCGACACTGCACGTATTGATTTTTCCGCAAAGCCTAATTCCTTCGACTTTACGTACTTTTCGCAATAGCGCGAAAAAGTAGACTTTTTTGCCCGATGGTCGTAAAACGAGTACTTTAAACTCGCTTCGCAGGCCGAAAATAAAACAACGACAATCGGTTAAAAGTTATTTATAGTCAAGAGAAAAACATCGTTACGCTCTAATTGAAATTAAAGTCAACATCCAGTCCTCTGAAGAAAAATAACCGCTCGAAAGTAATCAATGCTGAAGTGAATTTTTATAAAAGTTTAATCACGCAATGCCCCGCCCGCGGTGCGTAGCAAAAAGTCGATTTCAAAGATCAAACGGTAAACATACTCCGTTGTAAATAACATAAATCGATTTTTTCCCCACTGAAAAGTTCCAAATGAACATCCATTCTACGAGAGTCCAAAGGAAACTACTCATATCAGTGCGAAGATTCACTTTCGAATGATTAACTCGGTAGCGGCCCCGCCGAGCGTGAAAATTTCTCTCTTCTTCGTCAAAAGTTTTAGACTCCTAGTACTTTTCTCGCCTTATAAAAAGCAAACTCAATATTTAAGTAGCCGCGCTTCTTTTCCCAGCCCGTTTCTCCGGAGCAGTTTTCATTCTCGATCTTCGCGCGCGCACTATACTCAAAACCTTTTCAACTAAGCCGTTGCACTTAAACCGCCGTTTATTTCCGTCGTAAACGCAATAAATTACACGGAAAATGTTTCTCCAGTCATAAAAAGCGGAAGGAGCTTTATCGCTTTCGCTTACATGCACGCCGGGAGCCGCGCGAATGAGAAATCATACATAAACAAGCTTACATTGCTCGGGCGTACACTTAAACCTTATATGCGCGAATGTATAAAACCCGCGGCCCGAGCGAAAATATTGAGATGCGCCGAGCGCGGCTCTTCACCGCACCGAGCCATCGCGATGCTTTATTAATCGTAAAATTCAACGTCAATCGGAGATCCCGGCCCCTTTTTCACTGTGGGCATTATAAAGTCGATCTTTATGGATCGAGTCGTGATAAAGAAACAAAAAAGAAAAAAGGTGTGGACTTTCTTACGCTGTCCCTGATTGATTTCATGGGCTTTGAATCTTCCTTTTTATGCGATGGTTTAGCTCAAACGTTCGAGGGGATTTGAGAGAGGCAGAGAAAATTGTGGTGTCCAGTTTTATACGTAACACAAAATTGTAAATTGTCCAGTAAAAATTACTAAACTATTTGAGAAAGCAATCGCAGGCTGACATTTCACAAGAAATTACTAAACTTTTCAGTAAAATTTGACATAAGCTTAGTGAAAATTACAATACAAAACTGTCTGGCAAAATTGACTCTATTTTCGGTAAATTATTCTGAAAAGTTTAATAATAAAAGTTATGTAATTTTTACTAAACGACTTGTAACTTCGTCTAAAACATTTTTCTCAGTGTAGTATATGATTATTTGTCGATTTAACATTAAGATAAGAAACTACATAATAATCATTTTCTGTGAGTAGTTCTATGTATTTTAGATGCATTTCATTTTATCAAGTGAAGTAAGTATTTTTATATCCTTTGAACAGTTACTTGACGAAATGAAATATGCATTGTTGAATGACACTGCGACTAGAGTTATAAATGAATGTTAAGTGCATCAACAAAATTGACGAACAAGATTTTCTCGGGCAATAGCAGTATGACTTTCTTACTTTTGAAATATTAAATGATGCAGTATTTTCAATAATTAAATAATAAATGTGACTTCACGCCAGAAGGGTAAAACTCAATTCTTTGTTAAAATTGGTAACCATAAGATAACCTCGGTACGTGCACCTTCGAAGGCTTCTTTTTCACTTGGCACAGTATCAAAATGATCAATTTCGTTAAAAAAAAAAACTTCAATTTCATTGAAAACATTTATAAAAGTATATTCTTGTTACTGTTCCTCGAAAATTACGTTTGTAGCTTTTATCCGATAAAATAGCAGTCAAAAATTTAATACTTTAATTGAACGAAAACATAAAAAAGAAATCAAGTTACACCATTTTATTGCGCAACATGAAATACAGAAAGCTCCAAAATCTAAATTCATACAGTTTGCAGTCTTTCAAAGTCAAATCAATATTTAAAAAAAAAAAAAAAAAACTTCCGTGATGTATATACATTTCATTTAATCACAGCCCTGATACATGCAGCGCTTACGACATTATTCTATTACATGCACAATCTTTTTTTAAGATATAAAGTAATGTACAGCAGTGATTATGGGACATAATAACCGTACATCTCTCTGGAATAGCGAAAACTTCGCCTCGAAAGTTAAGTGCCTCTACCTACCCAATCTCCTGGTCGCTCTCCCCCCAACCCCCCTTCCCTTCGAGCGTGCTCTAAAAGATTAAAAAATTTTCGCAGACCATATCCTAACTTCCTCTTGGGCTAATGCAAAAAGTTCGCCGCGCGCGGTGTCTTTCAGAATTACATTTCGTATTCGTTCGCCGACCGATAGGACAGTTTGAACCGCCAACAAAAAACTACTACGTGCAGGCTGTCCGGCTCAGTTAGACATGACATGCATCAGATGCCCCGCCGAAGCAGGCGCACGAGCACAATCCTTTCGAATTATGCAGGACGCTCGCGTCCGCGCGCGGCGTATATATTCCCGTTGACCGTTCCGGGAGAGGGGAGGGGGGAGGGGTCCCCGACCCCTTTTCCAAAAATGAGAGTTTACCTTTCCGCTTTGGGGTCGATGACGGCTTTATCCTAGCGCCTGTGCGATACAGCCCATTCCCTATCTCCTCTCCCTCTCTCTTTCTATATGTGTACCCGCTTTCCCTCGACGTTGCCCCGTCGACACCTCGGCCGTTCCATCGAATTTTTGATCTTGTATTCATGGTATCCCGATATTTGCTGCCTCGTTTAGTATTGAAGTGTACGTCTTCCAAAATTTCATTTGGAAAAACGAAAGGAGGGAGCTTTCCGTATCGATCTCGTTGCATTATTGCACCGGCGGCAGAATTGAATTAGGCGAGCTTCCGGTTGAGCGCGAAAATTCTTTCACGGCTGGCTGGACGCGGTGAACATTTTAACATAGATGCAGGAATAGTCCAATGATTGTTTGCCTCGAATGCACCGAATAAATACCGTGGGGTTTGGCGGTATTTGGTACAGAATCCCCGAATATGCTTGTTTGTTTAAATATAGAAAATCAACATAAATTGATGTGTTTACCCGCGAGTAATTGCATAATTTGTTTGTAAGGATATCCAAATTTAACGTTTCAGTCATTTTTTCTTTTTTTTTTTTTTTTTTACTTTTTACTAAATCATCTGAGATCCTTTTTAGAGGTTACTATCAAATAAACAATAATTCTCTCTTAAAAAAATGGATGACAGGATGTTGTGAAGTATTTTAAAACGTGATTTGATTGGCTCGCGGCCATTTCCTGTTAAATAGGGCTAAATTTAAAAATCTAACTTTAAAAATATGATATAAAACAAAGTGGACGCGCGAAGCGCATTGAATTTTGCTATAGTATAAATAAATAATAAAAGACAAATGCACGAAAAAAGTGTCAACAATGAAAAGTCCATCAATTTTTTATAAAGGGATTCTTCATTTAATTATTTTTTTGTTTTTGTTGTCTTTTTTTTTTACTTTTTTATTTCACTTTCCGTTTGAAAAGTACACTTTTGGAAGAGGATATAAAGTCGATAAAATGCATTTATTTTCTAAGTGCAACTTCTGGTCGGAGCGGTTCAATAGGGACTGCGGTGGGACAAAATTGTCGAATTGATTGTTGGTTCAGGTTAGGTCGTGTACGAGCCGACCATCGCGAATTGGCGTACAAGAGATTTGCACCTTGCCGTACGTTTCGAGCTTTTCACTTGTCTGCGTCTGAGTCACTCCGATTTTATAGCACTGACAGTTGATTTTCCGGCGGCATTCCGTTTACTTGCGTATTCGTTCGTTTTAATCAAAATTTAAGAAAATAAATCAATAAAATAAAATGTTTTAGTAATGTTCGTTTAATTACTGAAATTTCGTTACATATCATCAAAAATACTTACTGTATTAATTTACATTATTGTATTTAAATATTCGAGTGAATAAATGTTTAATTCCAAGAATAAATTTAACTAACACTGTTCCGTGAAAATCTATATAGTAAATTGCAATATCATTGTATACTGCATATGTGAAGTAAATTCAATATTATTGTGCAATGGCGTGATCATGTGTATTTCGTCATATTCCGCAGATATTGCATTTCGGATGTAAAATTGTTTAAAACAAATTTATCCCGAAAAATTTTTTCACCGCGCCGGCAACACTCGGTCTATGCGAATGTAATAAAAATAAAGAGCACGTTTGTTTCCACGTACCCTTTGTTCACTAAAATTAAAGTAATCCTTTTTTAATTTAAACTCTAACTACACGAACCTAGCTTCATTAAAATATTTCTGTAAATTCCTTTGCCAATGGAAGACCCCACTTCTACGTTAATTGTGCCAACTTTTCCGTATATATCTCAAATTCGTCGAAATGTTAAATTAATTTAATTACGAAATAATCCAATACCAAAATAATGGAATAAATTGGTAACCCACATTAAATTACTAATTGCATCTCCGGCAAAGCGAGTACAATCACCCTTAAAACCGCGTAAAATTTTCGCAAAAAGAACGAAGAAGCTCCTGTACCCCCAATCCAAATTGACCCTAACAAGGTACAAAATTAACATATTGTATACAAACTCGGGTGATTTTTAAATCCCACCACGAGCAAACTTAGGAAAATGGCAATTCTTATTCAAAGTCGTTGCAAAACAAAACATATACACATCTAAAGCCGTTCACTCTATTTTCCACTCACGCTCCTTCACCCTCCGCTCATTGTTTTCTTCTACTTTCAGCCCCGACCCTTAAATCCCCAATGTTCTTTTTTCTTCTCTTCGGTATTTTTCGGTACAATCGTTTTTTCTTCGCTTGCGCTCGTAGCCTTTGCACAACTACACGTACACCACCTACTCACACGCAGAAAGATACTTTTAGGGGTACGCCAACGAATTCTTCTAGCCTTAGTTGGTCGTCTCGCCCGCTTCTTACCGACCCCTTCTCCTCTTCCTGACTTCTCCCTGGCACGGATTCTTTTTCGAGGAAGTAGTAGCCGCGAATTTCGTTTCAATAATCTGCTCAAGCCGGGGGCTCGCTTGCGTTTCCGCTAGATTTCCGATGTCCTCGCTGTTGTGCACGAAATCGCACGACGTTGTATTGCGGACCTTCGCCTCCGACGATACTTTTTCCGCCCCACTGGAGCGAGCTTTTTTCGCCACTGTAGATGCGAGCGGTAAATGTATATATACGCGCATCATGTTTATATGCATACGAAGTGTGCACTGATTGCATATCTATTTGACTGAACGCGAAACTATTCTGCTGTATGACGAATAACAATTGAGCCGTAATTAACATTGTCGTGTTCTTAGGAGGGTTAACACGATAGTCTTTTTATTCTATTATTATTTCATTTTATTAGTTTTATTTTATCTACTGTTATTGATTTATTGCTGATTACTTTATTCATTTAAGTATATAAAAAAAAATCAGCTAATTAAATTCTATACGCAAAGAAAGAAAAAACTTATTTGCATTTCCATTAATTTTTCATTTAGTAAATAGTAGTTTGCAAGTTATATAGTCAAAGCCAAATTTTAACTATCTATATGATAATTTGTAAAGTGCAAAATACTGTGCCAAGACTAGTGAAAGACTGTTTCAAAATAAATTGATTGCATATTGATGCAATGTTTACGTAATTAAGTAATTAAATATGGACATAATAAAGCCTTTCTTTAAAATATGATGACACCCTAATGGGGTGGGAAAGATTTTCAACATAAAATTTATTGATCCATCGACATAGAATAGCATTTTTATGAAATGCGCATTATTTATTTTATTTATTTATTTAATAATTTCTACGGACTAAAAAGTCCTTAAGTACAAAAATAAGCCTTACAATATACTAACAAACTAAAACTAATATAATCTTAAACTAACTTAAAAACTACATTATACAATAAAAATTCATTTTGTGCTTAAATTCAATAATTAATTTATAATTCATTGAAAATGTAAATAATAAATATAATACTATTAGTTTACGTAAAAGAAAATTATCACGACAATGGAATAATAATCGTCAATTAATCTAATACATTTTTTAAAGAATTTTTGAATATCCCTTCGTTAATATCAATTATTATATCATTAGACAACTACTTTCTCATCAGTGGACTGAAAGTAATGGCTGAATAATGAATATTTTGAGTCTATTTTAATAGTAATCCAGGTTTATGGACGTTTTTATGAATTTTTCAATAGACTAAATGACTTAATGATGCTATTAAATTAAAAAATAACATTTTTTAATTTATTTTATTAATCGATACATGCGTTATAAAATGTATCCGTATATATAACGCGGGCAAAAGGACTTTGTAACTGCGTATGTTTACAATATTCATTTACGGCTCTCATTTCACTGCCTTGGAATATCATTTGCAAAATTTGTTTTAAAGAAGCCTTTGGAGTACAAAACATTTAATACAAATAAATAAGAGTTATTATACACTTCGGTAAACGTTATTAAAAATAAATATTTGCATCTAAAAGATTAAATTTTTTAAAAAACTTTTAATAAACTTTTTTCTTAAAACAAAATATTCTTTCAATTTAATGAATAAAAAGTATCGAAGAGGTATACTATTTCGAAAAAAAAGAATAAATAAATCTTCAAATATGTTTTTAAAAACCATTTTAATTAAACCTTTTTTAATAACCCTTTAACTCTATAACGAAATATGTTTTGTTAATTAGTTCCGAGAACAGAATCATTTCTTCGATAAAGTTTTCAATCACGTCTAATAACGCTAACAAACTAATTAATTACAACTTGCGGTATCCTTTTACGAATTTCTTTTTTATTACGGGCTCAAATTGCGGGTTTCTTATCTAAAAACTGAGGATCAGCTTATTGAAATATAATACCTTTTTACGACTCCTTTACGTCCCCTCAAGCATTCAAGTTTTCCTTTCATCACTTACAGCACCGACCCTCTTTTCGATAGGTGAGCAAATTAATTTCGTAGCGCCGGTGCAACTCAATCCGCAAAATGATATTCACCCCTATGACCCGACGCGGCAGTACAAACTTGATTAGCGGTCCTTGCCAATGACATATCCGACAAATAGCTGTATGACGGTACCCTACCCCCACTATACGTCTCTTCCTCTCTCTCGCTCTCCTACTCTCTCCTACTATCTTGCTCTCTCTGTCTCTCTCTTCCCCACCCTCTATCTCTCAATCTCGCAATATGTCTCTATTCCTATCTGTCTTTTGGCTAGAATTTCACGCTCACATCTCTCGGGAGTCGTTTGATCTTGGGTCTCCATAGCGTATAATAGCGTTAACCATATCAAGATTAAATAAGAGAAAAAAATTTAAAGAATATGCACCTCATTAAATTATTTTCTCGTTAAATTTAATTAATATTTCTGCCTCTTCGAACGTCAGTCTCATTTTTCTTTAAATATAGAATAAGCATTGATTAAAAAAAAAAAGAAAAAAATGGTCAGTTGATAAAATAATTAAAAGCTCATTTGGTTATGATGAGACTTGAAGTGGAAATGATAAATTAATTAAAAGTTCATTCATTCGGTTGTGACAAGATATAAAGTAGAAATTTTTGTAGTGGCGTTCGGATCAGATTGTAGTTTTTTTAAATGAAGCAACGACCTCCTATGTACATTTTAAAATTACTCTTTAAGTTTGAAACCTGCTTAAACATTGCAATAGTGCCAAGAAAACTACACAAAATTACGAAAAGTAACAGACGAATAAATACGCCTAATTATCCTTTGCTTAACAAGAGACTGTTGTGCACGAACTTTCCGAGTTTGTTAAAAAAAAAAATAAAACATTTGTAAATTTAAATGATTCAAGAGTTTCCACGGGGTACATGAGTATCTTATCTTAACTTATAAAGTAAACATTATTTCCAGGTAAAACATTTTGCATGTACTTTATTTTCTTTAAATGCAGAGCAACGATACAGTGATCTTTCTTGCAAAATGCTGTGACTAATTCATAATAATCATATGAAAATAATGCGTGGAAAAAATTTTCCACCGTTTGCTAATAATATCAAAGCATATGTTTATTATATTTTAATTTATTTTTTAGTCTATTTAATTGCCTACTTCACAAATAGTGAAGATTTTACGAAAGTTTCGAAATGTAAAATAATTGTATATCTAGAAAATTAAAATTGGCGATAAGGTTTATTAAAGAAAAATCGATAGTCCAGTCTCGTCAACAAAATTAAACATGAGGTGCATGACCTCTCGACTATTAATATTGAATTTTTAAAAAATCAATAGCTATCTTCTGGCCGCTTGAAAACTAGAGACCCGTTATATTTATACTAAGGGAAATTACCACTAATTACCACTGATTGTAGCCGAAAATAGCACTCTGAGACAAAAAAGTATAATCAAAGGCTCCTATACTATTTTGACCATCAATGATTAATCTCCAATTATTATAATGGTTTTATAATTATACTGAGAAATTTTTTTGTAATAATTACAATGACGCTTCTGGTGAAAAATATATAAAGAAAACTTAATCAAAGGACAGTTGTCAAAAAACATTTTTACGGAAAAGTTTTTATCAAAAATTTGTATCTGAGTCTGGGACCTTTGACGAAGCTTTGTAAAATTTACAAAAAAAGCTCTAACAATTACGAGGATTTTCCTGGAAAAATTACGGAGCTTTTCCCGTAATTTAGATGGAGCTTTTCTCGTAAAGAGATTCCAGTAAAAAAGTTGTAATGATTTTACCATAAAAATTTCCAGTGCTCGCAAACCGTCCCTCAATTATATTTATTTTTTTCACATACTTTTTACCGAGAGATATTCTGTAATTTTTACAAGTAAATTCTCTCAGTATACAGCAAATTAAAAATCACTTTAACAATTAGTCTCCGCTGGGAAATATTTTATTAAAACGGTAATATAAATTATGGAACCACCGCATTTCAAGTGTAATTAATTAGTTAATCTTTATAAAACAGTATGTTAGTACCATGTCTATTCATTTTGAATCGTAAGCAATTTCCGGAAAGTCAGTTGATACATCGAAATACGAGGCAATGGGATTTCCCAATCAATAGTTGAAAAAAGAACTGCGTTATTACGAACGCTTTTAATTATAACACTTCAGCCAAAAAGTAAGCCAAGCAATTTCAAGCAATTACAGCTGAAAACAGTGTAGTATTTTCTTCGTCTTCACCGAACAGACGTCGTTCGTTAAATCCTCGTGTTACCTCTCAAAACGTAGTATATAAAGGAAAGAAAAAAGTGAGAGGAGCCTCGCAGCGAAGAAGCGAAGGCCCCTCACGTATACTCCCCGCGACCTGCTGATCACAAATACTTTTCAATTAAAACTGAACAATATCCCAAGACACCTTAGCAAGTAAACTCCACTCTTTCCTTCTCCCGTCTCGTATCATTTATCTCCTTTTCTCTCTCTTTCTCTAACCATCCATCTGACCATCTCTCTTTCTGACTACTTGTGCGAATAGGACGTAACGGCCTTCATCCCTCCTGCAGAGTCTTCCTTCCTCACCCTTGTCTCCGTGTCCTTCCAACCCTATCTCTTTCTCTCTCTTAGTGGAGAGCAGGTGTAATTACTCGTCCCCCGTCTGACCCGATGTTGACGCAGTTACGTCCACATAGAGTCAGAAGTCTAACACCTCTACTCCTATCCTTTTCTCTCTCTCTCTCTCTGTCTCTCTCTCTCTCTCTCTCTCTCTCTCTCTCTCTCTCTCTCTCTCTCTTTGCTGTCGCTGCATCGCAAGGTTCGATAACGAAAAGCCGGGAAATTACACCTAAGGGGAACAGCCGCATGATTGATCCTCGCAGTATGAACCGAGATATATTATACTGATAGTGAGAAGCATCCTGAGGGTGAAAATTAATTAATTGCAATCATCAGTAACTTTCGAGCGTTGAAATTAGGCGGTTGTATATATAGCGGTTAAAGGATGCGACTAACGTAGTTTTATATCGAATTCTTTGAGCAAATTATATACCACATCAAAGTGGCGCGTGTCCAATTACGTTAAACTGTTGCAAACGTTGAAAATCATTTTTGATCGGTTTAATGTATTCAAATTTTTTGCGTACTACGTATATTATGTGTATGTATTATTAGCGTTAACTAATTAAGCTTGAATCATTATTGTAATTTCAAAATCATCTGCAATTGAAATTTAAATAATCGATTTTACTTATTCAGCTGCATGTCGTATGTGATTATTCAAATAATTATAGTATTAAAAAAAAACATTAATTACAGTTCAGAAATTGAGTGTGTGGAGATTGAACTTCCGTCGTTATTCTAAATTGAACTTTCTTCGTTGTATTTAATTTTTATTTTAACATTAAAAGTTTTAATGAGATACTAAGCAGTTAAAATTTTAAATATTACGTATCCTGATGTAACGATATAATAATAATTTAAAGGTTAATAAAGTGACAGACACACAATTAAAAAAAAATGTACGCTGCTCTTGGACTTTGTTGTTTTTTTTTTTTTCTTTTTTCGTAATTGCAGAGCTCTTTTTTTAACTAGAGGCATTTGAATAAAATTAGCAGAAACAAAGTAATTTCGAAACTGTTTATAATGTCAAACTGTTACCGAGTGACGTTTTCGTTATTTTCTTTTTATTAATTTAATACTGAAAGTAGGGCACTTTCTCGTCTCGCCCTTTGTGCAGCTTTTTTACCTTCTTTTAATACCTTTACCCCTGGAGTGACGTGATTACACAAATATCGCGTGAAAGAGTCACGTTTGTTAAAACAAGCAAGATATACGAGATTCGCAATAAACTTGGGTTGCTTACTTTGATTTAAAAAGTATTTGCATGCCAGTTTTTACTCCTGCGTGTGGTTACACCACCGTATTATTTAATTCAATTATATTCGACTATATACTTATTTGATCCCAATGAGCAGCAGAAAATGATTCCTTTAAATTCCATTAACATTAATATTGTTTCTAGTAAATGTTTTTAAACGCACGTCAAATAAATTGTTTAATTTAGATTATTAAATCTAAATTAAAAAATTAGTATAAGCTAATATTTATGTTTATCCATTTAAATAATTAATATTTGAGAAAACTTCGTATTTTAGTTTAGATTGTAATTTTGAAATTTAATTTCTTTGAGGTTCTTCGGCGCTAGTAAAACTTTACCTCAGGTACTAGAGTTTTCTCCAAAGTTTCCACTAAACATGTTCGTCTAAAGTTATCAACTCTTCTTGTTAACATCCCAATAAATATTAAATGAAAAAATGAGGAATTTACTCAAAGAGGGTTGTTTTATGATTTAAGATTTTTTTTTTAAATTTCTTAATTAACTATTTGGAAAATATTTCTCTTGAAAAAGTTTCACGTGATAACAAAACTGATGCAAGATTAATGAAGATTTGTACCATAAAGATTTAATTTTAAACCGTAGGTGAATTTAAGTCTGCAATTAAGTGTTTTAGTGCTAATTTCTAATTTAAATTTAAATTTTGTTACAAGACTTTTCTCCTACTCTTGTTTTTTTTTTACAAATATAACTATTTTTTATATAAAAAAAGGCGTTTCGCCTATAAAATAATAAATAAATAGTTTTATAGTAAAACAAGAATTCTATAAATATTTTTAGGGTACGATATTTTACTCTTCAGATATTGAACGAAACTAGAATTCTTTTATTTCATTTTATCGTGATCTGAAATTTAAATTATTTTAATACTTATAGTAAGAAATTTCTTAATGTTATAGCAATGATCAATTGAGATTATTTTACCTTAATTTTTTCTGTTGTGTTATTTTATTTCCAAGCTTCAGTTTTAATTACAAAAACTTTAAAAAAAAATTTTGCGCAGAAGCCTCTCTTATTTTAATGAATACTTTCGACTCATCTGCATTGGCGTAGTCCAAATTGAATGTGAAATGGAATATGGCTATCTGAATGCAGTCTGTCCACAATAAAATGCCAGTACAAAAATCGTTCATTTCTTGAAAAACGAATCTGTAAAAATACTAAAATACTCTTTCATCATTTACTCTCCAAAAAAAAGAATACACAGCGCTCAATAGATTACTAAAAAACATTGAAATAACGCGAAGTGGAGAATATACATTCAATGAACTGAATTTGAAAAATTCAGCTTCATCTCTTTTTTTATACCAATCGATGATTGAGAATCTCATTCATTACTGGAGCTCACTGTGCATATAAATGACTTAAAGTTAAGAGGAAACCACTGCGAAAACGGTTCGGCCAGGAACTGGCTGCAACTTTCAGCGAATAACTTATTTGACTGTGTCGCGTGATTTATAGATTAGATATAACGCTCAACCACTTTACGTAGTCTGGTTATTTGAATTTATCATAAAACTGTATTAATTTGAAAAGAATTTGAAGGAAAATTTAAGCTATTTTTCTATCACAAAAATCTTTTAATTTTCCCTAAGCGATCAAAGTATCTTCTTATTAAGTCCCCCCATTAATAAAAAAAAATTCTATAATATATTTTACATTTTTTATCATAAATTTTGTATTTTTTTCATTATTTTGTAATTTCAATTTGAAGAGATAAAAATAATCCAAATACGTTTAAAAATCAATTATATCCCATTTAACTATATGCACAACAATAAATTATCAGCTCTCGTGCATAAAAAATGTAAGGGATTTCATCTCAAAGAATTACGGAAGATTTTCGACGGAGCTTTTAATGTATACTTAAACGGGATGCTATATAGCAAATGCATGATCGGATGATCCCTTAAAGTTCTCTTAAATTGTAATCTAGCTCCTTACGTAAACCTTCCGCCCCTCAAATATTAAAGGCTCTCCTCTCCGTCTAAATTTCGAGCATAAGCTTTAATGTCGCCCCCCCCCCCCTAAGAAATTCCCTTTTCCCTCATCTGCGCTCACTTATATTCTGTACACGGCGAGGTTTATTTCAAATTCTGGTCTTGTTGCCCATAGACACCTTGAGCCTGGGTGATCGGACAATGGATACCACGGAGAGGCACTTGAGCGCGAGCAGGCCACGCCAGCAGCTACTCGATACCTCGGCGAGCCAAAAGTCGAAGCTGGAGCCGGGCTTCGATCTAATGCAACCCACAAACGTTACGGCGTTAGTCGGGAAAACGGCGTACCTCACGTGTAGGGTTCACAATCTTGGCGATAAAACGGTGAGTCTGAATTCATTTTTTTTTTCTTTTTTGGAAGGTTGATTCCTGCGGCATTGACAGACCTGGACGAATGCCTGACACGATGCCGAAAATATAAAAATAAAAAAAAAATAAATAAAATTTATACCTTCATTTTCTATTTTATAGTTATTTTACTGTTTTATGAGAAGTTTTATTATTACCTTTAAAATATGAATTTTCAATCTTTTTTTTAAATTTTGAATTCTGACATCTTTGCATAAGTTTCTTTTTACGTACACAGAGTAATAATTAGTATTTTATGTTGTAACGAGATTGAGTATTACACAATTTAGGAATTAAACATAATATCTTACGGGAGACTCCAATTTCACGGTAGGCGAAATTATTAAGTCAGATTGCGAATCCATTTATGCTTCATTGGAGCACAAAGTGACGTTTTCTGCAATTGCTAATTTAAGGAAATAGAGAAGCGTACATTTGGAAAGTAATTCGACCGGAAGGAGATTACGAATCTCGAAGACAAATCGGAATGAATTCCAATTATTTCTTTTTTTTTTTTTCTAAAATTTTATCGAAGAGAAAAAAAAGCTTTGTTAAAATATACAGAATCGCAAAAACATTCATTCAACTAGAGCCCCCTTGTAATGAAACTATTTTTTTTCTTTTTTTTTTAAATGTGACCGCAATGTCTTTGCTTCTTGAGTTACGTGATTAATACTTTTTTCTCCTCCATCCACACTGTTCTCTCGCACTTTTTCATTTAAAAAGCGAGGCGCGCACACATTTTTTATTCTTAGCTCGCATAATCCCTTAGAAGCCTCGAACACATCCGTCCACACCCACACACCTACATACTCGCACACTCACCCGCACGTACTCGCACACACGCGCGTATATACACAGACACTTACAGTTGCACGCACACATATATTATTCATCCACATAAACTGTCACATATAACATATATAGGCATATATACGCACGTATGTGTATACATTCGTATATAATATGTCTGAGAATATGTGTATATGTGACAATATATGTGTGAACATACCCACACACACACCTACACACTCATAGGTGAGCTTCAAAGCTCTGAAATACACGATTTCTAGATGTTTCCTTGGGCCCAGCGTACTTTGCGTGGTCATGCTGGAAATGATTTTCATCCGCGGAAAATAGAATTAGTCCAAGCAGAAAATATCGGACTGTCCTGGTGTGGAATGTAGTTGGCGCGGCGGGAGCGCCAGCGCACTCGATCGGACCGGCGCCCGCCGTCCAGTATATATAGGGCGCGCGCACAATCCAACGCGTATATGTATCTCGGTTATATCTATATATATAAAAGAGAGCAGCGCGGGTATAGCGCGAGCGCTCGAAGCGGAAAATGACTTCGTGCAGACTGGCTGCATCCGTT
>JAWWEN010031305.1:0-15365 GCA_035582955.1 Sycophila texana | reverse complement strand
GAATTATGGTAAAGTTTCCAATAATTCTAGTAAACTTTACAATACAGGATGGTAATTTTTCCATTACATGACAGTCTGTGGCCACTTTTCTAGACAGGATAGTAATTTTTACCAGAATTTTTTCTCGGTAACGTTAAAGAGTGAATTTTCATTCTTTCATATTTAGAGGCTACATAGATAAAAAGAATCCTTCATGACAAAGTCGCTGACTTAATAGTTAATGAATGTGACTTTAAATCCCACCAAATTATTAGGAATTAACTAAAGTTAAGAAATGGATTATTTGCTGTAAGTAAACGTGGCATTAAAAGAAATCGTTTATTAATTGTTAATACATATTTCTTTACTGTTAGCTCTGTAAAAATAAATAAGTGAAATTTGACTAAAATAAGTGAATAGTTACTTATTCTACGTGAAAAATCTTCCACTTGCTGCAATAAGTGGAAGATATTGTATTTAACGTGAAATAAATGACTATTCACTTATTCTAGTCAAATTTCACTTATTCATTTTTAGAGGGAAGATATATTTTCTCTTGAATCGTTCTTTTTATCTGCGTAGTGAGTGCGTTAAATTGAGAACGCCTAAGGATGTAGGTATATACGGTAACAGCGTATTGATAATTCTTACAGAGAAAATCGTAAAAGCCAATTGTTAATTCTTACAGAATAAGGTCGCCGGAAAGATTTCACTTGGCGTCTGGCGGAGAAGCGTCGATCCTCGCAAAAAGTATTTAAGTATCCACGAAAAGTCCAGCCACGAGGCAACCTCGCCGCAGCGCTGGTGAGCCGTTAAAGGAAGGTGATAAAGTGGAGTTGCGAACTCTTTATCCGTCCCTGGCTTGCTGCTGCACTCTAGCTTCTTTGAAATCGCTGAAATCTCGACCCTTGGTGTAGCACCACCCTAGCTCACCTCGTTTTCCGTTTTTGTTCGAGCGGATTTTCAAAAGCGGTCGAGGAGCATCATTTTTTTTTTATTTTTACGAATGCGCTAATAATGGTGTTACTCTAGGAACTTGGAAGAGTAAATACTTTCTAGACTTTATGAATGAAATCAGTCGTTTCAGAGATAAACTAATATCACTGTAAGTAAAAAACGGCCTATTCTTGTCATTAAAATTGTAAAATAAACTGATTTTTACTAAAAAGAGGTTACGAATTATTATAAAAATAAATTCTAGTTAAATGCATCACGTTTATTTTTTATGCATAAAAAATGGTTATTTTGAGTATTCTTTGATTTTATCGAATTTATTGAAGTAGAAACAGGCGGCTATATTCAAACGAGATATTTAATACGCAGACGTGTACTATTCAGAATGAACTACTTTTTTCAGAATTTAAAAAAAATTTACTTATTGTATTACATACGAGATTTTTCATATACTATTCTATTCTCTTTTGTTTATTAAATAAAAGAAAATCTGTTGCAAAAAGAATGTTAGATCTATTTTTATTTCCATCACTGGAGCGAGTAAAAGAAAATATAAAGCGTGTTCCCGACTAAATCAGGAATTTGCCAACGAAAGAGAAATAAAATATTAACAAGACACAAATTCACTCGACATTTACAAGTCTTTTATTTATTTTTCGTTAACAATTTACGCGACGATTCGTGGCTATCGCTGCATCTTCACTCCTTACAGAACAATAGACTGGGCTTATCGTCAAATTCAAAATTCAAAACACTCTAAAAAAAAATAAGCCGTAATCCTATCCGTAACAAAGCGATTGATCTTTCACACAATAAGTAAACGTGGCTTACAACACATATTTTCAAAATTGTAACGACCTGTGCGCTTTAAAAAGGAAAACTCTGCTCGTCATATAAGATCAAATTTTCTCCAATGTCTTCTCCTTGAAAGAGTACCGTTATTAAATATTACATAAAATTGATCTAAATCCGTCGGTGGCGTTATATCAATCAAACAGCTGACAGTTTCATCGTTGAATTCCGCAAACATTATCATGAATACACATAGCAGCGTCGAAACAAGCGGCGCCTACATCAATATCAATTATTCACTCGAATCATAAAATGCTCAGACTCACTCCGTCCTGGGATGTTTATCCACGGGAGCAAACAATGGACGGATGCAGCACGGTTAAAGGTTACTTACTCTCTCCGTAAAGCCCGAGACGAAATTCATTGAGAGCCGCGCGCTCCTTTTGATCTCGGCGCGCCGCCTATTCTATTGCATTAGACAAGGAGGTGGCGTTCGAGAGCTTTGTCAGGGAAGAGGGGGAGAACGTGGGGGGAGGGGCGAAGCGCGTGCTTTCAATATATTCCCGCTGATTTATGGAACTGCGCCGGAGCACATTCAAAAATCCTCCGGGAGCGGGGCGCCAGCCGTCCGATTGTGTCTCGAGTGCACCAAGGCGACGCGGCACTGCAGAGACTCGCATATTTTCAATCGCTATCTTCAGCGGTTCTGCACCTCTTACAAGAATAAAAGGAAAGCGCATATTCTTTCGGCGAATGTATCCTCTGTGAAACTGGTGTTTGTGTCAAGGCTTCAGAAAGAATTCATGTGGTTTTGAGTTCAAGTAGTTTTATTAAATAGTAAGATTTGTAGTCTCAATCGTTGTAGTAATGTCAAATGCGAGTTTGACGGTGCTGTCGCTTCAAAATGAGAAGGTAACTTATAGGGGTTGTCATAGAGTGTTGCATTTTTTACACCCTTTTTCATACTTTGTCGAGAGTTATAATTTTAACGGATTCAAGTAGAAATGCAAAAGTATAGCTACCCCAAGGATTATGTTATTACACTGTTAAAAAAAAGCATTAAATTTCATGTAAATTAATGCATGTACTTAAAATTTAGTTTATGTATGTACATTAAATTTTTTTAACAGTATGTAGAAAAAGGTCTGGCTTGAGCTGTAACATTTGAGTGCATACATTTAATTATGATCTACCTCAAAGATGAAACATCAATGGATCAAATTATAAATGGCGTGCTTCATTATTTGGTACTAGAAAACCTTTGTCCAATTGTCAATGATCCCTCGGTGTGACACTCTTCTGATAAGAAAGAATGAAGAGAAAGTTTTCGAAGTGCATTTATACATTTCTTAAACTATACTCATAAATTATTCACTTTTTTCTACATAGTATTTTGTCTTTTCTCATTTATTACACCGCGGAAAAAAATTTTGTATGATTCTAGAAAAAAATTACAATACTTGTGGAGGTCATAGACTACAGCTAAACAGAAAAAGTTATCAGATTTATAGTAAAGATTGCTATTGCAAAAGTTTTACTAGAGGATTTAGTAAAATTTAGTAAAAGATTATATAACTAATTGTTGCTCATCAATATTCCAATTTTTATATCATAAATCTGATAACTTTTTTTCGTATGGTCAGTCTGCAACTTAATTTACTGCAATATTGTAATTTTTTAAATAAAATTTCTCTTCGTGTAACAAATGCACATACATAGGTCTTAAAACTACTCCGGCGTAGTTGATTTAAGTGCGATTAGCATTGAAAAACATTAATTAATTGCGTTTTATGCGGCTGTTTTCGATAGACCGGTCAATTGGCAAAATTTTCCAAAGAATCGGCGCTCGCTTGACGTTAATTGCTTATAATCACGCTTACGCGGGCGAAATCAGCCGGCACTCGTATAGACCCTTTATATCCGGCGCAGCGTGGCTAATGCGGTATATTCAAGCGGGGATATTCCGCGGGATGCAGTTAGGCCGGCCGTTCTAAATTTATTTGGGCCAAATTGTACTCGGCTGTTTGCGGACGGAAGTTTAATTAACCATTCCCTCGCCGGTGGCAAATATTTGCCTAGGCTATTTGCTCGAGTAAAATAACTCCGCGAGGAAAATTCAAGCGACCGCGGCGCTCGGCCAGCTGCGAAATTTCTTTTCGGCAAATATAACGAGCGCATGAGTTATTGCCGCCACCGGGGCTTCGCGCGCGAGCATGAAAAAAAAAATTCCGGCGCTTTGGCTTATTCATACCCGGGCTAATGCATGCCCTCGCGTGATTAATAGTGTGTCGGCGATTGGATCGGCCTGGCGGGATGCACGATCGGTCGATTGACGAGACGTTTCCGCGCTCGCGGCATTCCCCTTGAGGGCTTCATGATTTTCCCATCGGAATGATTGGCATGAGTTCGCTCTTTCGGCGATGGGATTGGAAAATAATCAGCGTTATTTATCCGTTCGATGAGCGAGCACAGTAGTCACTTTGGTACGGTTTGATGTATTTACTCGTGTTCCTGTTTTGATCGAGAGCTAATTGTTAGCTTCAATTTCAAGACGATTGTTAGACGATTATCTTCATTTGCCTTTAATTCTCAAGGTACACTGAGAAAAAAATCTTGTAAAAATTACTATCCTATCTAGAAAAGTGGCCACAGACTGTCATTTAGTGGAAAAATTACCATCCTGTATTGCAAAGTTTACTAAAATTATGGTAAAGTTTACCATAATTCTAGTAAGATGTATATAATATTTTCTAGTAAAATTTACAATATAGGATGGTAATTTTTCCACTACATGACAGTCTGTGGCTACTTTTCTAGACATAATAGTAATTTTTACTAGAATTTTTTCTCAGTGTAAATATAACGAACTTGTGTATAAGTAACATTGAGAAAAAGAAGGTAGATATTACAGTTATTTGTAAAAAATTTACAGTTTCAGTCAGACTAGGATTTTCCCACGTGGTAATCTTCAAGGTGGAAAAATAAGAATTATGCTTTTAGACTAATCACTGACTTGTAAATTAGTGCAACTTCAATAATTTTATATCAATAGTGACACATTATGAATCAAAAGTATCGGATTTATTATATTAGCGGGACAAATTTCAGTAATTTAGATTTACATAGATATAGCCGATATGTTTTAATAAAAGCGCAATTTATTAAAAAAGTCGACAACATTTTTCACTGTCTTTCTTGCAATTTTTCGAAAAATTCAAGGTTAGAAACATAATCAGTAACAGAAGTTCTCTAGTCATTTAGAAAATTTTGGTTACTGATTATATTTCTAATCATAAATTTTTCGAAAAGTGCAGAAGGCAGGGAAAAATGGTGTCTAAAGGTCTTTTTAATTAAATTCTTTTATACAAAAATCGCATTTATTCTTACATTTCGATGATTATAATTTTGTTTTTTATGACAATTTTTACGTACATTCAGTGCAAAAGCATTTTTCGAAAAATGATCAAAATAAAATAAACTAGACGCCGACATTTCAATTTTTTTACTGTTCTATCGTTATAAAGAAGGAATTCTTGGTAATTATTTTAAAAATTGACAATGAATCTGCATAATTTGATATTTTCTGGAAACCCAATTACAAATAATTTACATAAAAACAGATAATAACAGATGTCAAATATGATTTTGTATCTATTGAATTATCCAACCTGCAGACAATTATATCATTATATCTCTTTACATTTAGCCCGGCGAAGTTAAAACTTTCGAATATACCGAAGCCCCTCCGCATTAACTGAACGTAGTAAAAAAGTAATTATTTGAATAACTTCGGTAGAAAATTATCTGCATTATTCTAAAATAATTCGCAATATTCCGTGCGCGCCATTCGTATTCTCCTCTACGATGGCCTATCAAAAACTCATCGGCTATATAGCTTGGACGAAAACTCGTTCTGCCGCGCGCTGCAAATCGCCACGGCGAAACGAGCGCAGGCGTGCAGGCCTTCGCAAGTCGATTAATACCGCCCCGGGGCGCATTATCCCGAAAATTATCGTCAGCAGAGATCCGATAATGCCGCGCCGATGGGGGCGGGGGGCGCGTCGTGTACAGCGCCGGTGCCACAGCCATTTCAAACGCACACGTCGATATTATTTCGCGAGCGTTTTCGCCGTGTGCGCGCAAATTCGCTCGTTTGTGCCGTTACGTAACTCGCGTCTACTGCTAGTCCGACTCGATTTGCGTTTTTCCGAGTGGGCACTATACAGCGACACTATACAGCGATCGTCGACAAGCGCCCGGCAATTCAATGAGCGGGAATTTTTTATTTATCAGGATCGGTGTGTAGCTGCACCCTCCGTCGGGATGATTCGATTGTTCGCGAGGCGAATCGAATACGTGCATCCGGCGTCAATCGAAAAAATTCAGTCTGATAATAAAAATTTGGCCGCGATCGCATGCACATATCAAGTTATTCGCTTTATAAAGGTTTCGCTTTGATGGTTGGTATCTATCCGAGATCCCCTTTCAAAGGAGTGCAGGCACTGCCGTGTATATGATGTGATTGGCTGCGCTTCTCATTTGATTAACTGCCCAAAAAATGGTCTGCTTGTCTAGCACACGCGAAAATGTAGAATTTAGAATCAAATAAGAAAGAAAGAGAATGGTTTAAATTAAACAAAGTGACCTGGAAGAAATAGACCATTTTTAGGTTTTAAAAGTATTTTAAACCAACTGTTAGTTAATTCAATACACAAGAAATATTTATTTAAAACAATTAATACACAGTTGTATGTTATGTTATGGTGGTTTGACTTCCAACCTAAGCTAAAATACTGGTTTTAAAAAATATCTCTAATAAAATCTATTTCTGTTATATTTTTTTAAAGTTAACTTAACTGATCTATAGTATTTTAATATAATGTTGTACTATATAATATGCATAAACGAATAATTCAAATACACATGGATAAGAAAGATATCTTCAGCCAAAGGAATTATTTTGTAATTCTTAAAGAGTTGGTCTACTGATCACGTCCTCATGAACTGCTTTCTTATAACCTACTTTTAATCCAAAGGCAATTTAATGATCGACGATATCACGACGCGCTGCACGTTCGAAACGTGCATACTATATTACGCAAAACTACCAATTAATCTTCTATTCTATCATTTATAATTAAGACACTAAAATAAGATATTTTTTTAATGATATACACTTAATTAATGAGGAAAGTAACGCACAATCTACAGCGATACAATGTTAATTGTAATGCTCACGAAATGTAATTAACAGTCGAAAAAATGGCATTACGAATACATGTTGAACCACCCAAGAATTAAAATTTGTTGTATCCTGTGAAATGCGAAGAAAGATCATTCAAATAGTTACACCGAGAAAAATTGTATATTTAAATCATACTAGCTTGTATAGTAAAATGGAGTTTAGTAACGGAATCTAAATTTTTAAATCTAGAATCAATTACTTTAAAAATGCTATCTTTTACTAAATTTCCAACTATAACTTCGGTCACTAATTAAAATATTGTTTAAGATAATATTACATACAGTATATTTTACTATATTTTATGAACTAAATGAAATAGTTGACTCTACTTGTCTACTATATTATGCTTTATTATAGTATATTTCATCTTCGTCAAAGACGACGATTATCTTAAACAATATTTTAATTAGTGACCGAAGTTATTAGTTGGAAATTTAGTAAAAGATAGCATTTTTAAAGTAATTGATTCTACATTTAATTTAGTAAAATCAACTATATTACTTAGTTGGTCCTCTATAGCACTATAAATTTAGCAACGGTTAGATGCTTTTTTAGTAACTGCTACTAAACTTCTCTCTCGGTGTATCGAAAAATCTAAAGCAACGAAAATATCTAAATAACCATCATAGTAGTCGGTGAAGGTATAGCAGTCCTTGTAAGATTCGAGCGTTGGTGAGTGCGTCCGCGTCCGAGAGGCTACTTTTATTCAATCAATCACCCGTCCGGCTTGCGGCATTGTCGCTCGATATCCACGTGGGGGCACTTATTCTAACGAGTCTGCGAGATATCCGCATCCTCATATTAGCAACGTTATTAGCAACCTCATCCGAGACTCGCCACTTTGAAATATCTCGTTTTATCCGATTGCCTCCCGAGCCGAGTGACTGATATTTATTTTTCGCTGCGCATTTATAGAGCTCCAGCTTTCTCCCCGTATATTCGCATACTATCCGCCGAGTGCATTAGACTATAGAGCTGCCGGGAGAAACTAGAAGGATATACCTTTTTTAGTTCGCAAAATATCGGAAAGTAATTGAATCTTGCTTTTTTTTGCGTTCTGTGCTCACTGTTTGTTTTTATTATCCTTCTGTTACACAATTGAATTAATTAATTTAAACTGATTAATGCATTTACTCTGATTAAAAATTAATTGTATGCGGCTGTGCCTCTGAATTTTCGTTTATTAACGTGTAGTATATCAATAATGATCTGTCAGTTAGTGAACTCACTAACCGTAAAATTTGATATCATTGAAGATTAAAAAGTTACTACATGATATTCAACAAACTCTATTTAAAAATCCAACTCATTGTAAATAATTCGAGATCGATAAAAGGCCGTTTGAATATAAAAGAACTCGTTAGTCTTTGTAAGCGAGTGGATATATATATACTTTTTCGCGAAAGTGCAGAATCACTTTGTGAATCATTAATGCGCCGACGACGGCGGAAATTAATCTTCACCCATGCGTTTTATCACTTTTTACCTCGGGAAACTCGTAAGGCCGGGGAGCTTTTAACCAGAAGGGGGTATAGGTTTTTTTTAAATATCGCCGCTGATGGTTTATTAAAATTTACTTAAGCCGCGACTACACGACGCGTTTTCGCCCGATGAATTAACGCTAAAGCGCGACCTTTTTTTATCATCGAGACGCATTTACCGCCGGCGCCCTGCGCGTTTACTCATAATTGCATGAAGAAAGACGGCGTAATAAAAATTTCTTCGCTCGCAACTAGAATCATGAACTCGTTATCATTTTAAATACGTTAGCGGCAAAGTTAATTGCGCAGTTAACGCAGACCTCGCCGAATGCGCTGTTATTTATATTTAAGAATTTCATTGCTCCCCACCGCTTAATGTTCTCCAGCTCGCCAGAATCATAAAGTACATCTCCTGGCTGATTTTTTCTCTTCCCCTTTCCTACCCCGAAGAAGAAATAATTTAAACTAGATACCGCTAATGGGCAGAGGGGCATTAAAATTACTCGCTCCAGTCTCAGGCTCGCACTTTAAATCCATTTAAACTCCCAGCAAAAAAAAAAAAGAAAAACTTTTCTAACGCTATTGTAAAAATTCAATAAATCAACGAACTTCACGTCAGCTCGGCGTAAAAATTTTCCCGGAATCGCGGCCGTGGAAGAAGGGGCCGAGAGAGCGTATCGGTCGCTCGAGTTCCGTCGCCAACGGAGGCTTGGAGTGGGGCAAGGGCGCGAGTCATCCCAGCCGAGGGGGCTCAAAAAAAAAAAAAAAAAAAAAAATTGAAAAGTTAAAGGACTTTATGTTACGAGGTGCGGCGACGGCGGAAAACTTCGACTTCGATTTTCATCCGGGCACGCAACTCCGACGAGGCCGCCGAGGAGTGGGGATGAGGAGAGAGGACGCGCCGTCCGCCATTCAGGAGTGCGCGCCTCGAAAATGGCGCCAGGGGATCTAAGGGCTAGTACACGCTAAAAGAACAGGAACAGCTGGAATACTTAAAAATACATTGTTTGTATATCTGTATATAAGAGGAATAAGAAGGAATAGGCGGCTTATTCCTTCTTATTCCTCTTATATACAGATATACAGACAATGTATTTTTAAGTATTCCTGTTCCTGTTCTTTTAGCGTGTACTAGCCCAAAGCCCCCGCGGAGCTCCCCGCCGAGACTAAAGCCCGGAATCTTAAGAATCCAGTGACTCTTTCTCTCGTCCCGTCGGCCGGTCCCTCATCCCTCGCGGATCCTCGCCCCGGAATATTACTCTCAGCCGCTGCAAAATTTCAAGGACCATTAAATTAGAAGCGTTGCCAACTGGGCCTGCCCCGCGGCAGATAAACAAATGGCCGGAGGTTTAAATAATAGCCGGCGACGTGGTTTATGTATATACGTAAAAGAGAGGAGATCGTAGGAGCTACTGGCGACTCTCCAGAAAATAGGGAGATAAGAGGTTAGCTCCGCTTCGGCTTCGGGAAACTCACTTGAAAGCTCACTCAGTTGGGTGCCTTCGTGGCATTGGTAGTCGTACGCCGTCTTCTTTCAAGGGGACGGCCGGGACGAGGGAGAAAGAGAATGAGTGAGGAAGAGGGCTGGAGAAAGAGTGAAGGGGAAAGGGGCTTGTAGGACGAAAGCGGAATGAAAATCGACGCATCGGTGGGTTTATGAAGGGTGAGATGACTCGAATGAAAAACAACATGGACGACAGATGTATGGAAATTCTTTATTATTTACGACACTTTAATGGTGTATACTGTTTCTCTGAATACAGCTGCTGCGTGTAGATAGAGTATTTGTCTCAGTAGGAGCACGTATATATAATACACTGAGAGAAAAATTTGGTAATTTTAAGTAAATATTTACTTCAATAATACTTGTTAAATATTTCTTTGAATAAAGTAATATTTTTTTGAAACTACTGAATTTATTTAGAAACAAATAAATTCATTTAGTTTTAAAGAAGTATTACTTGATTCAAAGAAATATTTAACAAGTACTATTAAAGTAAATATTTACTTAAAATTAACAAATTTTTTTCAGTGTACATAACTCTAATCTCGAGTGCTTACGGAGAAGCGTATGTGATGTAAGAGTGCAGAATTTAAATATTCAACATATTCATACTTTATTTTTACTTTAACTTTAAGAAGCTATAATTACGTAACTTAGTATAAAAAAATCATATAAATTTGCTAAGAACCTGACGGAAAAAGCGATTGAAGCTTTTAAAGTTACGTTGCACTCTTTTTCTGTTTATTTTTTCAGTTTATTTTCCTCCAGAGTGATATTTGACTTGAAATTAAATTTAGCTCGTCTAATGACAAATAAATAAATTAAAAACAAAAAAACATTTATTATTAAGCTTATTGCTGTCGAATTGAAAAATTAAACGCTCAACTGATAAATTTATAACTTTAATTAATTAGTTGATACAACTTACAAGTTTCGTAAGGTATAGTACTTTAATAATTAAAAAAAAAGGCAAAACAGATTTGAAATTTTCAGTTCATTCGCGTCAGCGTAAAATACAGCTGCGACTTACTGCGAGTACTGAGCCACAGGATGATAAGAAAGGTAATTCCTTTTCCCGCAAACGTTCGGCTCACCCCATCCGCAGAACGTCGGCGGTTTAGTTCTTGCTCTTCCTTCCCCCTATAAACTTTTTGTCAATCTACTAGATCTTCTTCCTTTTTTCTATCTTTCCCTGCCGTATTCTTTTTCTATATATCATTCTTCTTCCGGACCCTTTGTTCGTGTGGTACAACCGCAATTACCGCTTTTTAGGCACCTTATACTGTTCTTGATAAAAAACTTTCAATATTGTCAAAATTTAATTAATATGACTTTGCAAGATTAACATTTAAATACTTCAATTAATTGTGGTCCAGTGTACATTGATTGATAGAGGTGAGGAAAGTATGTCGGAGATTTTTCATCTTTCTGTTTTGGAAGGAGCTGGGCTAAATGGATTTCTAGAAAAATGTTTTAAATAAATTTATTTTATTTTTTTTTTTTTTTTAACATGAATCTTTAAAGTCTCATTTTTTCGTTATACTTTTAGTTACAGTCAGTAGAAAAATTTAAAAAAATATAAAATTTAATAATAATTATTATTTTGACATAATCAATTTGATATTATAATCAATCAGAAATATATGCAGGAGATATTTATCTTTTTATTCAAAAGAAAAATATTAAAAAAACTGACTTTATTTTCTCCGTTTATTATGTAGACGTACATTTAAACGTTCTTTTTTCTTCATATAAAGAATTTAATTTTTTTAAATTGAAGATTTTTACACTCTTAGAAATAATGCTGCAGGTGTTTTGTACATTCTTTATTTAAAGTCTTGATTCTATCCAATCTCGGAGACTCCACTCTTCGCGTTATCTATTGCATAATCTTAAGAAAAAAAAATACAAAAATAAAGCATTTATTCTTATTCGCACGCGTCACAAAATTTCTTTTTAAAGCGCCAAGAAAGAATCCCCGTAAAAATCGAGGCACACAAACTAAGAGCACCCCCGGAGTAAGTGACGTCAGACTGCGTTGGCTTAGCCGGCTAAGCGGTTGAACCAGGAGGCGACAAGAAATCGCGGCACGCGCGCCCGTCCAAAGCCCGCCGTTAGAAAGCGGATCCGGAAAGTCGTGGACCACGTCGTTTCGCAGCGGCGGGACTCGAAAATCCTAGCGAGGCAGCTATTTGACGCGCGAGCGACTCTGCGCTAATTTCCTATCCGCGACGTCCTCGTCGCACTCTGACCGACCCATATAAACTCCTCCGAGCTGCGTCCCGTCCACGTCGAGCCCGGCTGTTAGTTCGACTCGAGAGTCATCGCTCCGCCTTTCAATTACCCGATCGTCCGTGTCCATTTTCCGCCGTCGCTTGTCGAACGCGAAATGCAATTTATTTACTTTTTTTTTCAGACACGAGCGGGATCCGCGCGTCGCCTCTTATCACGGCTCTGCGTAATAAAGCTCCGAAGATCGTTATACGAAGCTGCGATGCGCGTTTAGATTTTCATCTGCGGTTATGAGCTATAAACAGTTGATTTACAGCTGCAATTGCCCCTGCCAGTGCGTAGTGGAATCGGGCGTTTTCCAAATTTACCAAACACAGTCGGAGAGATTTATGGAGCCGATACGTGCCGGGCCCGAAAGTTTTTCACAGACGCGTCGTTATTATCTTGATTGTCGCCGACCGCGCCGCGATATAAATCAGCCGCGATAAAAGACATAAATAATTTAGAGGTACGAAATATGCGGGCGCGAAACTTTTTTTAACTTCCTAATGATCTCCCGAAAGAGATGCGAGAAAAAAAAACAGGGAGGGGAGTAGTAGAGCGCGTCTTCGCGAGATGCCCCTGCCCCGAGTGCGTAAAAAACTTACACGGCAATATAAAGTCCTCCTGATAAAACTCCGAAGCGGCGAGCCCGGCTCGTCCGCGCGTGGACATAAAAGCTTGAGCGAATTTTAATAGGTCGTTTTCGGTCGAGTTTTCGTCGCATCCGCACGATTCTCTCTTTCTCTCTCTCTCTCTCTCTCTCTCCCTCGCTCTCGCGGCAAAGAAAATTGAATTCCATTCCGGTTTGCGCTAATTCCGGGGGCATCCGTTGAAGTCGATTTAGCTAACGCTGGCGGATTATGGGCCGCACGGAGATAGCTGTGTAAGCCCCCCCTGGAGAGATGTCGCCCCGGATAGGAGAGCACGCTCGATCTGCCGCGTTATTCGCGCACACGAACCGCCTCTTGTCTTTGCCTCTCCTTCCACTTCTTTCGGAACGATTTGCCCTCGATCATCGCGATATCTACGTCCTTCCGCACTCTTATCTTTGGTCAATTCCGGGTGGAATTAAGTGTCGTTGTGGCCGCGAGAATTGTTCAATTGGTTCGGCTTAGAAGCGAATTTCGTCGGAGGGATTCGACGCTGATGGTGTATTACGCGTTGCAACGATTCCGCAGGAAGTAGTTACGGGTGGTACTGAGTCCGTATTAGGTGATGCTTTAAAATAGTTACCTCAGATTAAGGTTTATCGCCAGGTAAGCTGCGAGGCACGGAGTCGCAAAAGCGCGCTCTGAATATTTTCGTATCTGGCCCGGATTTTTTAACCATTACCTTGACGTATCTATGAGATCGTAAAAAAAAGGAATACCTTTTTACGGCAAAGTTATGGAGATAAGTCAGAATACAATATTCAGGCCCTGTGCTTACCTTTGGAAAGTGTAAATGATGTCGTAGTTCTGCAAGCTGAAACCCGTAAATTGGGTTTATTTATTTTAAAAGGATATAAAACAAGAAAATCTGCCAAGTGAATATTTCGTTGAATCAAACGGATTCATTTTGAAACTAAATATTCATTTCATATAATTTAAAAAAAAATATGTACTTACAAAAGAAATGTATATCATATCATTATGGATATAAAAAATGTCATCATTATTCAAATGGCAGTTAAAGTTATTATTGTAAGTCGTTAAATTGAAAAAAATGTTTCGTCTTGCTGTCAAGTATTTCGCGTTTCTTTTCAATAATCAACCCGATATTTTACTGTAAACCTCATTTAAAAAGTTATTGTCAAATCAAACTATCTCGAAATAATATAATTTCCATTAGTGCCATTGAAAAAGGGATTTACACGTTGAAAAGTTAAAGTACAAAGAATCACTCCTCGTTCCTAAATCAAAACTTTCAAATGGATGCCCGCAGCGAAAACCAGTTAAAAAAGTTGCAATTCAAGAAAATCAATCTCCCGTTCGCCACATTTCGCGCTCGAAACTAATAATTCCAAGATAAATCTATTAATCATTCGGCTCACGTGGCGCCGTAAATCAACGCGAGTTTTCGCGCGCATCGCGTAGAATCGCTTTTTAATTCCCGGAAACGTCCCGGGAGACACGTGCTGCACCTATACGTACGTATATCCTCGCGCCCGAGTCCGCGGCGCAAGGCGAAATTAGTTTTGGAGCCGGGAAAATTGAATCGTAAAAAGCCGATTCAATTACCGAGGGCTGCTTAGCTCGGGGCTCGATTCGAGGATTCGCCGGCGGGCCCGTGACGCGTCCCGCTTCCGCGGCGAGGTCCGCCCGCCGCAGCATCGATTTTTCAAGGCGCGTGTCTCGCCGCCGAGCTCATGAATATCCACGACGCGATGAGACGGGCCCAGAGCTCGTAAACGATTCGCGCGCCGAGATGCGGGAGGCGCCGCCGCAATACAGTCGCCCCGAGCGCGGAATTTATTTAGCGGTAAGCTGTAAAACACCTTCGGTACATATAGGAGCACGCGCGCGCGCGCGCGCCTATGCATGGAGAGGCGAACGGTTTAAAAGGAGACGAGGCGGGACTGATACGCGTCCCTGGGGAAAAGCGCCGGCGGAGCCCGAATGAGGGAGACGGATATAGATAGATAGATATAGATAGAGGAGGAGAGAGATATATGTTGCGGGGGATGCGGAGTGGAGTGCCGAAGGCGATTTGATTTGCTAGTTTTTGTTGGGGGAAGAGCGGCGGCTTTGAGGAAAAGGATTTACTTTTAGGTGCGCGGAAATACTTAAGGCTTCGATCATTCGTGAGAATATAACGAGTGATTTCGCGGATGTTGGATGGTGACTTGAATCTTTCTTATACGTTTGTAGGCTGTGCGCTACTGCGGGAGATTTTTTATTGATTTGTTCGAGAAGTTAAAGTTTTTTTTTATTATTTTAATCGACTTTGTGTTTTAGAAGATAAATTAGCGAAAAATATTTTCAAATTCTAGTATTATTTTAAAAAAGTATTTATTTGTGCGTTTGCAAAGTAGTCTATTTCTTCTTGAGACATAGAAATAAAATAAAGAACTGGCTTTAACCGACGCCTTGGCGGAGCGGTGGAACTGCACCTCGGGCGATCGGCGAAGTTAAGCAAAGGCGGGCGCGGTTACTAC
>JAWWEN010031275.1:0-15373 GCA_035582955.1 Sycophila texana | reverse complement strand
ATACAAATATACTAGATACAAGAAAATATTTTCTTATTTTAAGAACATTGACTTTTAGTAACTAAATTTTCTAGAAAAAAGAAATTTTTTTTTTCAGTGTGGGACTTCATTGAAAATAACGAATAAACGATGGATAAAAATCTCCATTATGTCTTTTTCATTACAAATTTGTATTTATGAGCATAAAGAGATGAATATAGACTCAAACAGACTTAACATTTGCTCTACAAGCAATAAAATTAGAAAATGTTTATTTTTGTTTTGGTTTTCAGTGTCAATGTCAGTATATATTTATCAAACAAAACGTATATTCTAGTGCACTATAATTGCATATTGAAATTTAGATAACCCATGATCTACTGTGAACATTATAGGAAAATTAAAAAATTTCATTTCGCAGGTAAATTATTATTAGACTTGAAAGGCCACCTTACATCATGTACAACAAAATATGGTGAATTTAAATCATCGAGAGAAGATTAGTACATTGAAACGGGTCTCAACTCTTGCATCTGTAAAAACAGAAAGATATGTGTGGGACTGGGTGTGGTGAAAATAAAAGTAATGTATAGTTGAATCTTTATTGCTATTCATTTGCAATCCTGGTCGTTTCTCCTTTATATTATTTCTAGCTCATTTCTTAAGTTTTTTAAACATTAAAATATAATAAGGGTATATAAAATTGCGAGTTGAATATCTGTAATCCAAATCGTGCCAAAAAGGCTATCATGACTATTAATTTTTGTGAAGACACAAAGACGAATACTTCAGCATCGCTATCTTGATGTTAACGACAAAGGATAAACGGACCTTTTCATAAATCCACTCACAAAATTGTAAGTTTCTTATACTGTAAAAATAATGTTTATCCTTTCAGAACAATAAAGTTCTCGACGTAAATGAAAATTGTCATGAAATAAAGTAAAATTACAAGTTCAACGAAAAGCAGTAGAAACCGAGCGAAAAGGAGGGAGCTATCCAGTTTCACATTCATTCGTAAAGTTTTTCCCGCATCCTTTTATTAGCTGACGTGGGGTGGAATACTCACGGACTGCGCCCAACGCTGAGGCTCTCATGTCGACAGCAGTAGTCGGTTGTGTGTTGCTGCTGACGGCTCCAGGGTCGGCCAATGCCGGGCGCTGCGCGGCCGCTGGACCACGGGTTCGTCCTCACCCTCGAGCGTTGCCTCGGAGACTTCACCGGCATCACCTGCGCGGGTCGTCAAGTGCTCGTTAAACGTTAAAAGAAGCGAACAGCTTTATCTGCCGGTACCGCGCCCGCTTCAGCCAGCCCCGCAGAACTTTAACGACGCCGTTTTCTGTAGCCTGCAGCGGGAGAGAGTTTCCGCGAGCAAAAGCTTGAGCGCAGCTCCTGGCTTGTCGGAAGCGCATCGACGTTAAGCCGGTTGCCTCGTATCTTTATATCGCGCTTACGCAACGTACCAGACACTGCTCGATCTTATACTCGTGAGATCTATCGCCAGTCTATTTTATTTTGAAATGACGCTATGTTTTAAATTAATTTGGAAGATTTCAACGGGAACGTTTTTAAAAGGCTCTTGCGGAAATTATAGTTAGTTTTCTTAGTTATATTTTTTAAAAGTGCTAAATTCATTAAGAGTATAATAGAAAGGGAAAAGAATGTTTTTTTTCTCTAATTTTATACTTTTCACTCACAAAGGCTAACCAAATAATCCAAAGTCAGCTTTTTACATCAAGGTCCATTAGCTCAGTTGGTTAGAGCGTCGTGTTAGAAACAGACGGAGGCCACAAATCGTAATAATGAGGCTACAATTGTTTCTCTTTTATCCCAACGAACGTTTTTTTATACGCAACGAAAAACAAGCAATCAGTTATAATACGCGCAATTTTTGTAAAATCCAAAAGGAGCTTTTTTCAAAGTAAAGCGAATTGTCTTCTTTTTTTTTTAATTTCATATTCATCTTATTAAAAGAAAGTATAATAAATCGAACCTGAGTAGTAGTTGTAGCGACAAGCGGCATCCGCCTGGGCGAGAAAAGCTGCAGGGGGTAGCTGCTGCCGGATCCGCAGTCGGTGACGACGGGCGTCGAGTAGGGCTTGCGCATAAGGTGACCCCCCTGGATTTTGGGCGAGGCTGCTGCTGGTCGGCTCGTCGTTGGCGGCGCCGGCTTACGCCACGGGTGATGCTCGTACTCCTTGCCCTCCAAGAAGCGGCTCCGCTGCGCCGACACCGAGTACGTGCCCGTGTTCTCCACCTAATAAGCCGCCCAGCAGGCAACGTAAGTTTCGAGCGAGCCAACTTTCCCTCCGGGAATTCACCCTTTACCGCCCATTTTTTATTGGGAGCCGAGAAATGCTTTGGCGCATATTCTAATTTAATCCGAAATTTCTACAAAATAAGTAGAAAAATTCATTAAGGAACGCGTTGTTTCTTGAGAATTTTACAAAATTATGTAGCCTGATTCGAACGTATAAAATAGCTCCATTTACGGAGGAAGCGACGTTTAATAGTGCGCTAAACAAATTTTTAAATGCAATAAAAAGGATACACGGAGAAAAAAGTTACATATACTAAACCTACTAATGTATTTACATGAGTGGTACAGTAACTGGTCCTCACGTTCAACTCATCTCACTTGAAAATAGAAACGTTAAAAAAAGGTTGACAAAGAACGTTGACCATTAAAAATCAACATTGACGTTGATAAAACATTGATTTAGCTTGATTTTCAATGTTTAATTCAACGTTTCCCAATATTCGTTGTAATATTCAATATTCAACGTTTATTTTCGATGTTCAACGTCCATTTTCAACATTCATTTCAACGTTGATTTTCAATGGGCCTGGTGGAAACTAGAAATAGTGAAATCAACGTTGAAAATCAATTATGAAAATGGGCCTTGAACCTTTAAAATCAACGTTGAATATTGAAAATCGACGTGAAAATCAAGGTTTACTATGAATTTTCGGGAAATGTTGAAATAAACGTTGTAAATTAAGCCAAATCAAGATTTTATCAACGTCAACGTTGATTTTCAATGTTCAACATTGATTTTCAACTGGGATGACTTCAATGGTCATGTAGTTTTTACGTGATGGTGGCGCTACTTGACCAATCTGCAGTAAATATTACCAACGACTCACGTAAATTCTAAATGACGGATAGGTTGTAGCTACATGAGAAGTGCTCTGTTAAAAAAACATATGAGACTTCTGTAAATTTAACGTTCTTTTTCTCCACGGACCACTGAAAATTTTATTATTTCTTCCTTTGAAAATGTTTTCTTTTTACATTAGAAAAAGTACACAGTTAACGAATCTCGCAACTTCGTTCCTCGTGAAAGGCAGCCTCGTAAAGCTCCGCCGAGCACATTTAATTGAAATCTCGGAACAAAAGATAACCCCAGAAAAAGACTTGCAAAACTTTTGAACGTTCGACAAAAAAAAATGAAAAGCTTCCTTTACCCGGCCTACAATCAAATCTATCCACAATCTAAACAAAAAACATTCCTCCCAACCCTGACAAATGTAACATCCACGAGCCGGGCAGTCGCTGCTGCCCAAAGCACTGAAGGCGCAGAAAGAAAAAATCATTCTCCCTCGCTCCATCATTCAGCAGTCTGCAGCCGCGGTGGCATTCAATTAAAGCGCGTCCCACGGCGCCGGTAGTGGCGGCGCTCGCAGGAACGAGGTCAGGCCGTCTTTAATAATGAAGGCTTGCTTCGATTAAGCGGGGAGCGAAGTTGCGAGGCGAGACTGCAAGCCCGCGCCCGAGGACAATGCGAGACGCGATCGGTCGCGCGGATACAATGGGGAGAGACCGAGCGGTGGAGCCTCGTGTAGACGCGAATCAGTATAGGGAAAGGCGGCCACGTCAAACGGACTGTTTCCACTCGCTAATGCGGCACCCACTCCCATTGTCCTCGCATCAACCGACTTCTATTCCCACTTTTTTCTCTTCTTTTATCTTCTCGGACGAGTGCGCGCGCTGAAAGGGTCAAACTTTTGTTTTTGAACCCTCGCAGTTTGCTTGCCGGAGAGCTGCCACTTTCCAGCCTAATTTAATCGTCGGCTGAAATTCTGGATACTACAGTTTTTTTTTTTAACTCGGTTTATTTTGGCTGGAGTGGCTTTGCTCGCCGGAGAATGCGCGGCTGAATTTCTGTTTAAAGTTTAAATGAATAACGGCAAGGTGACAAATGATATGTTCCAGTCTGGCAAGTGTTCTGGTCTTATCTGTCAAGATTAAGCGTGCGCGGGAGCTCAAGTTCAGTGCCCGAGATAGATTAATCTCGTTTAAGCTCGAAAGCTGGCCTAACTTTTCGAGGCAGTTTTCTTTTTAAGATTTTTCGTTATTTTTCAATTTGGTTCGTTAAAATGTGACCGCAGTAGTGTCAAGGCTGAGTTTTTTTTTCTTTATTAGCGTTTGTGCGAAAGTAGGTTGCCGGTTTCAAAGTGATGGTCATAATCATTAAGTCGGACTTTCTGTACCACGACTGAATAACCGACACTTCAAAGAATTAAGCTGATAATAATGTGCGTTTCATGCAGAGACTGTACCTCCGATTTCAAACGCGTTGAAAAGGCCCCAAATGTTTTTCATGTTTTTAGTATGTCGGAAGATTTCAATTTTTAAAATGAATATTTTCCTCTAACGATGAAGAATAAAAAATGAAAAAAAAAAAATCTTTCGTCCCCTCTTTAAGGGGGAAAGCCAGGGTTAAACCTGAGTAATTTCATAATTACTTTATTTTTCAAAATTTCATAATTTTGAATTTATAATAATTCATTTCGAGTACTTATTTGAAAACACTTATTCGAACCTCAATTATGCACTACTCTATCCGGACAAGGCTTCGAAGACATTTTCAGCTTGGTCGCATTCTATTTCAAGCTACACTCATCGTATTGACTTATATTGCTTCCTCATAGAGGAAGCTTTGTAATAGTAAAATTTTGAGTTTTGTTTAAACTTTGTGGAAACATGTTTTATAGTATTTTGAGTCCGAAAAACGTGTTTTTAGAAAATGTATGGATGTGTGCGTGTGTGCGCGCGCGCGCGCGTGTGTGTGTGTGTGTGTGTGCCGCTCTATCTTTGGAACTACTTGACCAAATTTTCTTTTTATTCGATAGGTTTTTAGATTCCTTACCATGTGAGCGAAGCAGAATTTCAATATAAGTAATACAGAATAAAACAGTTTTAATAAATTAGTCTTTTGTTAAATTTGACATTTTCTTTTATTTTTAGTAATACTTAAAATCTTGCTTGACCTTTTTTAATATTCCATTCCGCTCACATGGTAAGGAATTTAAAATCGTATAAAATAAAAAAAAATTAAGTCAATACAAAGAGTTTAGCTTAAGATAGAGTGCGACAAAGCTGAAAATATCTTCGAAGCCTTGTACGGATAGAGTATAATAATTAATAGGTTCGAATAAGTGTTTTTGGGTTTAATTGGTTTCAAAATGCTTTGTAATCTTGTTAGTTTCAAATAACTAATTAAAATGAATTATTATAAATTCAAAATGATGAAATTTTGATAAATAAATAATCATGAAATTACACAAGTTTAACCCTGGCTTGCCCTCTTAAATAAGCTGAAAATTATCCGAAAAGTGTAGCCGCAAATTGCATTAGCATCTCGAACTCTTTAAAATAAAAATGTGAAAAAGAAAAGATCGACTCACCCTCTCATCGTTCCTGCCGCGTGAGCTGACGCACCGACCTCCCTCGATCCGGTCGAGGTCCCTCCTTCCCCTGGCCCTGGTCTGGGTGCTCCCATCGAACTGTGGATGCTGCTGCACGTGCCGTTGCACTTGATGGTGCTGCTGCGCAGTCCCTGGCTTAGCCGCCGGTCGCACATTGATGTAGTACTCGGGAGCGTAGGTGGCGCAAGGCGAGGTTCCGTCGGTCGAGTATCCAGTGCTATAGGCGCTCTCCGGGGAGGAGAGGTTTACCGCGCTGCCCACAACGACCACCCCTGCCGTGGCGTACTTCTCGGCCGGCAGCGCATGCTGGGGGGACTGTTGTGGGCCCGGCCGAGCTGTTGTCCGCCTCGGCTCTACCCGCGGCTTGAAGCTCGACGGCGAGATCGACAGCGATGGCAGTATCTGCGGTTCATCGCGCGGTGAGTGCGATCAATGTGAGTAGGATTTTTAAATGCTCTTAGTGGAATGCGAAAGGATCTCGTCGTGTGTTTAGGTGCTTTACAAACTCTTTGGTGCTCGTGAATGAAAAAGTGAGGACATATTTTTTTAAACTTAACTTCTATAGTATATTTAGCGACATTTATAATATATATCATTCTTTCGTATCCTCTGAGTATTGGTAATCGCTTCAAGTTCTAGCTCTTTTATTTATGTGATACATTTTTTCCTCGACTGCTTTATATATTTACTTCTCATTTTCTTTCATTGATAAAAGTAAAGATTATAGTCTTATTTACCCAGATAGCGTAGAAACGTTTCTGAAACGCCTTAGAAACCAGAAAACGTTACTTGATTAATTTCGAATTACGTTTCAGAATTAACGTTTCTAAAATGTTAAAATGTCCGTTAAGGTTTCAAAATCAATGTTTCCGAAACGTTTCAGAAATTTTTTCGAAAACTTATCTAAAACGTTTCTGAAACGTGCCCCAACAATATATTTTTCTACTTTCAACAAATTTTATAAACGATTCTAGCTTAAGTGTTTCTGAAAAGTTTCGCAAGTGGAATAATAAATAAATTTTTTGTCGAATGCGGTGTTCTCAGAGCGGTTCATTCAAATTAATAGCTAATTGATATAAACACTCGGTCGGTATTCATTATATGTGAAAACTTGCAAACCGCTCTTATATATCGACCGCAAGCAATTCTGACCGCTTGCGGGAGTAAAACATCGTAAATAGATGGTCGCCACCTGGCGGAAAAATTCTCAGACAGGGCAATACTCTCAAATAGTCAAATGTGGCTTAAAACCATTTACACACGTTTCAGAAACGTTTCTAGTTACCCATACAGAAACGTTGGAAACGTGTTCGAAAAAGTTTATGAAATGTTTGGAAACGTGTTCGAAAAAGTTTCTGAAACGCTTGGAAACGTGTTCAAAAAAGTTTCTGAAACGTTTCAGAATGCATTTTAAACCTCATTGGCCATTGTAATGTTTCAGAAACGTTTCTGAAACGTAATCGAAACTAATCAAGTAACGATTTCTGGTTTCTAAGGCGATGTTTCTGAAACGTTTCTTGCTATTTGGGCAGTACTCCTTTTCTTTATCGTAAGAAATTATTCATCAGATTAATAGATCATTTTAGTAACAAAGTGAAAGACATCGAACCTAGAAACTCACAGTATTATTTACGTTTGTCTCTTTAATAATTAAAGAAAAGTGACTCGTCCTATTTAAACGCTATTCCGTCCGGTATACAAAAAGAAATACAAGGATAATAATATGGAAATCGCACAGCTGCGCTTACTATGGTCTTTTATCACTATTCTTCTTGGAAGGTGAGTCTCAAAGGTACACATAGCCGAAATTGAAGTGCAGCGTCGGCTTCAGAAATATGTGAAAATCGACGGGAATACTAATATTTTTTTATGTCTGCCTATCGACGCCCTCAAAGGCACTTTGCGCGCAAAATCGATATGCAGAAAATTGCTCCAACCCTCTCATTTAAATAAATATCGCTGATGCGCCTTTCTTATCTGCTTTACATGTATAAGCCCTTGGGATTTTCATATGCTTATAGAGTACTCGCTCACCTCTTCGCAAGTATGTGCTGCGCAATACCCTCCGCGAAAATTTCATTAGGCCCGAAGGCTCGAGCTCCAACTTATGAGTTTTTTTCCGAAAAATCTCTTTTCAATCGCCAGGCCTCTAGGTGAAAATTTATTCCTTCGGCGTGTCGACGTCAAATTGCGATCTTGATTTTAAGAACTCCAGACACGTTCGAAGTCGCGAATGCGATTGGCGTATATGAATAATCTCGAAAATTTTATTGTTTCGATGCGAATTTTACGGGCAGATGCAAATAATGCAGTCCCTGCGGATTAAGCGACTCACATTGTGTTCAATATCGCTTGAATTTATTCTGCTGTGAACGGTGAGATAGCCGGGGAGGTCGAGATCGAGAGAGCAGAAGATATCCGGGGCGACGGCGGCATATTGCATATCAGAACGTGTCGGCATCGATATTAATTAATTCCTGAAGGGGCGTTACATTAATGTTTTTGTATATAAATTAATGTTTATGCGGCCCTCAGGATGCTAAGTGAGCCATGCCGCGAGATTGAAGAGATTCCAACTGATCGACGGATTATGCGAGCGTTTAATAAAATATTTATGGATAATAATTTTTACAATTACAATGATCGTATACTCATTTTATTCGGCCATTTTCTGATGCACGTCGAAAATTAAAAAACCGATGACAGCGTACAGAAGTCTAAGTCAAGAAAAATGCTTTCTAATGCTTTTTATTTACCACCTATTACGAATAAACTGTCTTTCTATAACGGATATCGATTCGAAAAATATCTTTAAAAAATGCATATAACCAAGGAAAATACTAATAAAGAAAATTTATTTTTTTTATTTCCTTTTTAATTGTCTAGCCTATACTTCCGTAGTTTTCAACTTTTTTTTCAAAGTTGTACGATAAAAAAGGGTACTATTAAAAAATCAATTTTTTATTCACTTTCAGCGGTATACTTTAGCCTTAATAAAGAAAGAAGCAATAAACAGCGAACAGTTAATTTTTCAAAAGCTATAAAATAACGGGAAAGCCTATTAATCTGCGATTATATCTCATCGCAAGTGAATAGAAGCAAAGGAAAGTTGTCGGGCCAATAACGTAACACGTACAGCCACGATCGATACGCTCCCCACGATTGAAAATTTCGTCATCGCAAGTCAGTTAGCGTAGCTTTGAGACGTTATCAAGGTGAAGTCACACAGAAGCTCGTAAAGGCTCCTTCAACGTAGTCCCCGGCCTTCCCGTATATGATTCTGGAGAGACTCGGCGGGCGTACAAATAGACGCGCGGCAGTGAGCACAGAGGCTACTTGCTGAGGAAGCGTAAAATCCCGCCCCTCTGTGCAAACAGCATCTCCCGGGGGGCTCGGAGACACGCCGGCGGATCGGCCCGCTGAACGATGGCCCCCCTCGGACCGGGGGAAACTGTGTCGCGAAATAAAAGAGCCGTCGTCACCGTATCGATGCTTGTCGCTACCGGACGATCGACGGAATAAACTGTTATCGCCGGCGATTATCTATGGCCGGGTGCAAGCCCGCCAAAGCTAATAAATCTCTAACATATATTTTTTATGTATATACATATATACATCTACGCGCGGAGAGAAATCATTCTTGCTCGTACGTTACGCCAATCGGCTATTTAATTTTTCTGCTTTTACTTCACGCCTTTTATTCGGGCTTTCTGCGTCGTGACCGGGGCGGACGTTTAAGGAGAGGTTTTCATCAGGACCGACTAAAAAATCGAATTCTTTTTTTTTTCATTTTTTTTTTGTAGTAAACTAGGTGGATTGAGCGCGCCACGCGCGCCTCGGTATATGAAATTTTTAGGCTATGATGACAATATTTATCTCTCGACATTCAATTTTTTTTCGAAAATTAAAATCAAGTTCAAAATTCGAGATTCGAGATTCGAGATACAATCGGAAAACCGATACCTCGTCTATTATTTTTATACTAGTTAGATTATGTGTACAATATATTCCCAAAGTGGTTTGTACGAAAGTTATTTTTTTTTGTTAAGTTATAGCAAAAAAAGGTGAGAAAGTGGAGTTTACGCGCTACCGCATGTTTTCCATAATATTATTGAATTTTCTTTTCCTTTATTGGAGCTTGAACCTAAAAAATGATGTGATTTGTTATTATTTTTTTATTTACATCACTCTCTAGCATGTCCGCCATTTTACCAATTTTTTGTTTTTTTGGGTTTTATAGGTTCAAGCTCCAACAAATGTAATATATTTCATAAAAATTTTTGGATTTCTGATTTCAGATAATATTAACTGCTGTTACAATGCCGCCCATTTGTGTATACTTTTCTTTTGAGGTGGCCATACGTCATGATAAATAAACAATTATTATTATTATATTTTTTATGAAAAACATTTTTTTTACATACTTTAAGACCTACTAAATAAGTATAAAAAAAATTGACTTCTTTATGTACTTCCTTCCATAAAAAAAAATTGAGAAAATCGTATTATTTTTGGACGGTCCTGATGAGAACCTCCCCTTAATCGAGGAAATTGGAAAATAGGGAAATGGCCTTTACAGTTCCTTTCCGTCGTCTTTTAGTAGGTATATAAATGCGTTACTTTTACTTTTTTACGACAAGTCGAAAAGATAGAAAATCTCGGTGGGGCGACATGCTGTACTCGAAAAAGTTCCTGAGAAGACTGACTGCATAAAAATCACTTATAATATGTCAATTCTAAGATACTTACATTCTGATGACACTATAAGAATTATATTCGCGTTTTGTGTCTTCTTCATTGGGAGTAATGGAGAGTGAAGAATTTGCAAGTGAAGTACTAAAAGTTTCGGAAATTCTTGGTGAAGTTTTATATCACTGTGGTTTGAAATATTAAGTACTTTTAATGATATATTATTTTTATAATATGAAACTTACATAAAAAACTGCATCTTGTTTAAGACAGTAAAATAAAATATTCAAGGCAATCCTTGTTACGTAGGCCTATGTGGCCGTATAGCCGTCAGTGCTTCTCTAAATTTTTGAATCTCACATAAAAGAGGCAGATATCATTACACAGAGTACGGGCGTAGTGCATTACTATCCGTTTTACGCGGGCTAACGAGCAAATTTCAATTAAAGCCTGCTTTTGTGATAAGCGATACCGAACCCGCGGACTCATCGGCTCTACCGGGAAGGGTTTGATTGGACTTTTTTAATAAGAGAGCATGAAAGCCACGGCGGCGCGCCGCAATATGCTGAGCTCGGCTGAGATGAGCGTGTACGCGACTTTTCTTTTTTTACGCCGCGCGCCCCGCCCCTGGCTCGTCCAGTTGCTCTCTTTCTCTCGTTACACCCCGCATCCGGGTTTCGCGAAGATCTTGCCGTAATGAGCAATGCGAGAAAGATGGAGCTGAACCTATTTTTTCATTTTTTTTTCCAAAAGCGCCAGAACGCTCCCGGGGCCGTGTTTGTAGGTCAAGCCGCTGGCGGAATAATTCATCCGCTGGTGCAACGAAATTTCTTATTGATTTCGCGCGCCGATGCTCGGCAGAGGCTTATTTACCCGTTGAAGTATTAGATTTATTTTTCATAATTATCAGACTCACCAGTTGCTTCTCTAAGAAAAATTTCAACAACCATTTTTAACTGAATTACTATCTTCGGGATAAACTGATTTATTCAGTTCACTTTTCGCTAATAGTTTTTTAGTATTTTTCTTTACGAGAGCTCGCTTCCCTTGAATATTTAATTAACTGAACATATTTTAACTATTTTAACAGTGTGCATTTCATAAATTGGAATTCGAGTAAAGGCACTACATGCACGAAAAAAAGAAAAAAAAGAAAAAACAAATCTATCATTTCTAATAATCGATCGACAAGAAAAAAAGACTCGAGCATCAGTGGATCAAGTACAGATGCGGCGAGACGCGAGCCGATCAGCTCGATAATGAACCGCAAAGAATTTTCATAATTACCACTCCAATAATTATCGGATCCATCTAAATTAGATGACACGCGGGCGTCGCTCTATTGATTACCGATTACGCTCCGATTTTTATTTTGCATCGTGCAATTAAAAAGTTAAACGTACTCGAGGCACGTCATTGTTTGAGACGCGCACACTCTCCCGGCAGTCCCTCCGACAGGCTTCGACGTAACGAGTTTAACATCCAAGTTCCGCGGGCTATGTTCCACCGATAATTCGATCACTCATTGGTTTATCGGACGTTCGCTCGAGCATCGAAAAAATTCGCAAAGAAATTCTTTGGTAGCTTGATCCGGTCGGCGAAATAATTGCGGAAATCAATATAGCCCCTTTTACGCGCTCGCTGGAACGCTGTTTGCCACTCTGTTTTATCCTCTAATTTTTATTGCCTGCGACCTAAATAGTGCACAGGGAATGCGTTTGAAAATTCCGCACTGAAAATTGGAAGGTTAAATTATTTCAAGATCACTCGAGTCACCGCTGGTAGGAACAATGAGCTCATCAGAAAGGCATAATTTGCCAAATGGATAGTTTTGATAAAAATGACTTTATTTAAATGTTCATGAATATTCAGATTGATTTCGAGACCGACTCGGCGTGATTCTCCTTATCAAAGTTTAAACGAACCCGCCGGCGAAATTTGACTGGCGGATTAGGGATTCCAGGTTTCGGAGACTCCCCCTACCATCGTGGACTATCTAATTTTCCGCTCGTCAAACTTTAAAGATTCTTTTTGTAATAATGGCTCTGATCATGTTTACTTCTAAAGAATGCATGAATTATCTACGTAGTTCTAAGAAAATGAAGAAAATTATTTGTTAAAATACTAAGGATTTTCTAAAATCCTACTAGTATAAAATAATATTTTTCACACCCTGAAAAAAGTCAAAGTTATTTTTTTCTATAGATAAATCTATAATCTAGCTAATGTATCACATAAATAGTTTATTTAAAACAAAATTCTTACGCATTCCAGGTAAACGGTCTTATTTTATATTAACTATATGCGGGAAAACTAAAAGGAATGTACGAATTTGCATGGCAGGTCAGTGATACGCTATTTAAAAAGTTAATTAATACATAAAATCTAGTTCAAATGCATATTTCAGTAATATAATCAGCCAGCCATGCAAATGATAGAAAATTTTAATGGATCATGCCGGTGCAATATTACAATATAATTAATTCTCCAGTCGTTATGGTCATCTGGATTATTACGTAAAATTACAAGATGTAGGAACAGCCCTAACTAATTAACAAAATTTCAGGCAGCATTGTTAAAATATAACTCAGTGCCGTTAATTACGATAATGTGTCAAACTATAGCGCCAACGATAAACACGTGTGCGCTAATATATTCCCGCACCAAAGCGAACGTGGAGCGCTGTAAATCGCGAAAGTAAATGAAGACTATAAATTTATTTTGAATAAGAGCAAACTCGCGGCGATAGTTCGATGAAAAAAGATCAAAAGAACAGCCTGTGCAATTAGGAATAACACAAATATTTATGCTCACTTCCGTATGAGAAAAAAAAGTGTATAGCAGTGCTCCAGGTGGAAAAGAATTGCAGACAGCGCAACGTTGACCGTAAGGACCGCGAGAAGCCTTTGGCATGGCCTAAGTAAATATAAATGCTCGAAAGCTCGCTTGTCGCGTGTACAGCTTAAAGCTCTAGAAGCGAGTGCCCGCGGGTGGCAGGTTCTAAGAGGGCTCGGGTGCCAGTCCTCGTGAAAAAAAAAAAAAAAAAAAACAGAGAGGGGAGGAGAGAAATCATCGAGCTCACCTCGTTAAAGTCCGCCCTGGCGCCAAAAAATTTCGGATCGAAGCGCGAGGCGGCGGCCCTGGCCTCGTGCTCCAGCAGCGACGCCGCCGGTGCTGGCGCTGCGCCCTTCGGCCGCTCCTTCTTCTTTGCCCGGGAGCGCGCTATGTGCGCCTCCATCCAGCTCCGTATCTTCGTCCCGAACATTTTCCTCGCTCGCTCGTCCTTTTTATTCTACGAGCCTCTTCGGCGCTGTCTACGAAATTTCCCGTTGTCCTCGTTCCTCTTCGCTTTCCTTCTTTTTTTTTCAGCTCGTGTGGCAGCCCTCGGCTACTTCCCCATTGTCGATGGACGCTTTCTCTCTACACGAAGACAGTATCGAAAAGCGCAAGCCATTGTCGGGAGGAGGAGGACGGGCGGCAGCGTGTTCTAGCGTTTTAGGTTTGCGCTTGCCTAGGGATGTGTGTATCTAGTTTTGAAAAGGCCTTTTTACACTGTTTTTTTTTCTCTTCTCTTCCGTTTCGGCTAAAAGTCATGCTCTGCCTTTTTTCCCATCCCCTTCGACACTGCTTTCAGAACATTTCTTTCTTTTCCTTTTTTTTCTATCCTTCTTGCTCGGATACCGAGAGTATTTTCAGAGTGCTTGTAAATTAAGCTAGGAAAAATTGACTTATTATTGCCTTTCAATTCTGATTATTAATTTTAATGCACTTTTCAACTTACTTTCCACGTCAAATTTTTAATTTATTCAGAAAAATATAAAATTCTCTAATATGAAAGTACAAACAATTTATTATTTTCTTTTTAATCGCTTCATCGTGACTTTAAAATATTTCAACATTTATCAGGGCAACTCAGTTCTTTTAAAATGTTTCAGCGGGAAAAAAGGAAAATTGGCGGGGTGCAATGTCTAAATAGCAATTTAAAATTGATGAATGAAGACGCTAATGCGCAGTCCTGCAAATGTGCTGGAGTCACGTAACAGCGTACCAGCGCAAGAATAAATCTTCAGGGTTTAGTGTTTAATAATTAGAAGCTCTACACAATGCTTAAGGGGGCCAGCCTGAGTTTCTTTCACTAAAAAATAATTTATTATTTATTAACTGTAAACATTTTATTTTAAATTTTTAATAATCAGATCTTTTTATACTTGTTTTATATACATAATATATGATGTTAACACATTAAAAAGTTCTTTTAGTGCTCATGGCCTCTTGTATTGCGCACCCACGATTATCTTATATTTTTACTTTGTCATTTGTTTGCCACGGGATTTTGCAGCTTCTGACCATTCAATCTTCTTCAAACTTTAGGATTATATTCTTTATATACTTTGTTACGAACTTAACGGATTGGAATTCCAAAGAAAAGTTCCAGAGAAAATGTATGCTCGAAACATTCACTTTTCTTTATATAATTATTAATATTTTACACATAAGTGTATCTAATAATTATTAATTCTTTATATCTCAAAAAAGTAATTCGTTAAGTCTGTAGTACTGCGCCAGAAAAGTACTTTTAGCTTAAAAAATACTGAGTACTACACCAATTGGCTAGGAAAAGGTATGTCAATAGTTAATAAATATGAAATTGTTTTTTAGTGAAATAAACTCAGGCTGACCCCCTTAATTACTTTCACTCGATTTAGCATTTTTCTTTTCGCCTCTTAGTCTTACGTGATAATTTTAAACTACGCCAAATTAAATTCCTTATTTATTTTTTTTCACGCAAAAAAGAAATGTTCTGAATGCTCAGTCTCTTTGCGCATGTAAATGACTTATGGTTAAACTATTGTTGAAATACACATTGAGAATAAATTAGTCTATCCTAATAAATATATCATTCATGCCAGTGTGTTAAATAAAGGGTACCGGCCGTTAAGATAGTCGAAATGCCCTCATTCTTTTTTACTTTTTTTTATGTATCCATTATGTT
>JAWWEN010031264.1:0-15374 GCA_035582955.1 Sycophila texana | reverse complement strand
AAAGATAAAAATGCTTAGAATTAGCCCCTCTATCCGTGGTATCATTTTCCGGAAACAATTTTGGAACACCCTGTATACAGCGCGGCGGATTAGCGCGCGAAGCGGACCGTGATGCGCGTGCCTATCCCCCATGCGGTCCTCTGGAAAAATACGCGAGTGTCTACTGTCGCGAGTTAATTTAAATGCCTATTTAATTTCGCGGTGCGCGCGTCTAGCGGCCCGTAAACATTTGATTAAGCTCGGCCGACCGCACTCTATTTGAGTGTCAATTTTGTTACGCCTGAATCAATGGCTTTTATGACGCTTGCATGCCACTTTCTTTTAAATAGATGAGAATTCACTCGTTTACTTTGCTTTATTAGGTTTTTACTATTATCGCACCAGACTACCGTTTATTGAAAAAAAAAAAAAAAACGAAAACAATTTGGATTTTGTTTTATTAAGATATATTGATACTTTTTATGGTTTCATTTTAATACAACGTATTGCTGCAGCTACCTTCCGATATAATCATATGTAAATGTTTTTTTTTCGAAAATGGTTTCAACGTTCATCTATGAGTTAGGAGGAAGATCTATTTTTAATCTTATTTGAAAGTCAAATTGCGTTTTCCAAATACGTATGTATGTATAAAGAACCCATATTTGGTGCTCCAGATACTGCAATTGCACGGAATTCTAAAATCAAACATGTATATATCTATTGCAAGCTTTAAAGTGGTAACTGTTGGTCCTTGTGGGTCGCGCAGAGGTCAAACACCTAATTAGTTTACATGGGAACCCATATTCTACCACTACACTATCAAACCTTCTCTAGTGAAGGTGTTCCATTGTAGGCTGATTGGACGTTTGGATTCTGAACGATCACTTAGCCTTAAATGATAACTATAGGGGTTGTTTTAATCCCATAACCTTTGTCATTGCCCTAAAGCCTGAGTAATAATACTGTTATTTAAAATCTCTACCACAATCCAAATAATGCAATTAAGTAGGGCTCGTCAAGACATTAAAATTCATCCAACAGGCTTAATAATAAAAGCATTTAAATTTCTGCATAAAAACGTACTTTAACGTAGTTAAAATGTGAACCATGCGGGCGTCTAAATGTCTCCATCAAAAAGTCTAAAACGACCTTAGCGAGGCACGTCAGGCTGCCGCACAAAACTATTAAACGAGCTGTTGGCTAGACGCAGGGAGCGAAAGAGAAGGACAGACAGGCAAAAAGTGTGTATGAAAGAGAGAGTATAACTATATAGTAAGCTTCTTAAAAGCAGAGGCGCGCCCGAAACGGCGGAAACGCGCATAAATCCCAGAGGAGTCGAGGCGGCGGGGGCGAGGGAAACGCGCACATTTCCATTAAGCCACGACACCGGAGAACCCGCCGGTGGCCGGCGCAATGATCCCCCCCTACTGTACACCGAATGCTCGACGGTCAGAGTCGAGGCATCGTGGGGTAATTCATCTCTCGATTATGATCGACTTCCGACGCCGGGGTACGCGCAGGTGTAAACGTCCGGCCATCGAATGGCCAGGCGCGCCCCGGATGATTGCCAAGATTATGGCGCGAATCGCGTGGCAAACTGCCATGATCTATTATCGTCAAGACGGCGTCGTTAGCCCAGCCGCCGCGGGAGACAATGACGCGCGGCCTTTTTCAGACGCGCGACCAACTGGTAATAATACGCTTGGGGAGCCACGCGCATTTGAACGAACTGACGCCTTTTTTACGAGCGAGTTTCATAAGTGACTGGGTCCCTGGAAAATGCTTTGGTCGATCAACTTGATTTTTTATAAAACGATTTTTTATCTCGGGTTTGCTTTTTTACACTGATGATGATGGTTCATGTGAATAAATTTTTGAGGTTATTAAAAATCTATTCTTATTGAATTTGGTTTAATTAACTCTATAGCTGAATAAACTTCAATGAAAATCATTGTCTATAACACTAAATTTTTTACAGGTTTAAACAAAAAGCTTATTATTAGATAAAATTAAGATGGTTTATTAAAACTTCCTGTTTAAAAAAAATTATTTAACTATTGTTAGTTGTTGAATTTAAAAAGGTAAATTTAAAAACATCTCAAAAGGATTCAGAAATTCTCAAAACAGACTTCTGGTATATTTGCGGACTCCTTTTTCTAATATTACATAGCTTTCTTTAAGAGAGAGCCAAAAATCAGTAAATAAAAACTGTTTTCTACGAATACTATAGACTTTTCTATATTCCGAGAAACGGTTACTTAAAAATTACTATACTGTAAAGTAGTTACAGACTGACATTCTAACAAAAATTTCTGTACTTCAAAGTAAAATTTACTGTGTACGTACATGAAAATTTACAATCCTTTTATTTTTATTAAGCATTTCAAACCTGAGCGAAATTGATTTCTACTACCAGAGTGAATTACAAATTTGTTGTGTAGTATTTTAAGATTTGTACATTACATTAAATTCGTAAAAATGTAGACTACTATTTGATAAATTTCACTCTAATGTATGGTTATTTGTTTAAAATGACAGCTTGTGTGACTACTTTCCCAGACAGTGTATATCGTCATTTTTACTAGACATTTTTCGCAGTGATACCATGGCTATTCCGTTGACTTAAAAAAAGATAATTTTTTAAATTACCATTTTACTTCATTCTTTACCGATTCCCTCAAAATCATGAAGATTTCAAGAACGCACGCGGAATATTTGAAGATTTGAAGACGCAGCGGATTATATCGAGGCTGCATTACACCGCAGCCCCGGCCAGCCTCGCGTATTGATCACCAGCTCGCCCGGCGAAGTGTCCACGCGGTCTAGCGGCAAGACTAGCCGCCGACCGCAGCCTGAATAATTCCCCGAGTTTTCATTTGTCGTGCCAATAAATGTAACGCGCGGAGGGAGTCCCGGCCGAGTGGATATGCTCGCGCGCTAATCAGCCGGAGCTACCACGCCGCGCCTTTGCAGGGCCGCCGCCACACGAGCTCAGAGCTTGGCCGCCCGCGTTCCACGCGAGTTTGCACTAGGATTCCCTAATTACTGCTTCGAGTCGGGCTATAGCCGTGTGGGCGCGGAGCCGCCGCGCAAAGCCTCCGAGCAGATGAGCGACTTCGGCTGGGAGGGCTATACACTGTGTGTGCGGCATAGTCTTTATAGTCTCTGCAGGTTGCCGGGAATATCATCGGGAGTTGGAGATTGTGGCTACTTACTGTACTGAAATTCGGGATAATGGATGGGATCGCTATGTAAAATATGATGAAATCATAAATTTTTATTATATTTTAAATTAATCTGCATCATCTTTGACTGCACGAAGTTATACATCATAAACTTTTTTTATATAGTGGACTGTATACTAGAAGAATATAAGTTTAAATTATTATCATCAACTCTCAATTATCAATTATTATCAATTATTATCAACTCTATAAAATAATAAATAAAATAATAACAAAATTATTAAATATATTACTTGTTGCCATAGAATTGAAAATATTGAGGGTAAATTAAATTTAAAGATTTTTGTAAAGATTAAAGATGAAGCTGGCATAAAATATTTAAACGCCAATTTAATAATAAATTTCATGAAACTGTAATATTAACAATAATATCTTGAGTCACCGAATAAATTTAAAATTACATAAAATAATCAAGAAAGTATCATGAAGCCGTAATTAGATTCATAGTAATCTTCTATTTAGTATACAGACAGATGTATACCCCACTGAAATCATACAGATACAGAGATAAATATTTCGTAACTATATGTACAAATTCACCTACACTGTCTCCTGAAGAATTTTCTTTCCATACTACTTGACTAAAACATCACATCACCCAACGAGTAAACTACCCCACTTTTGATAATAAACTTCAAACGGGCTTGAAAGTTCAGTCCTTTAAGAAAAAAAAAGCCCGTCAGCACCCGTCCCAGTGAACGCGATACCGGCCACAAAGCCGTCGAAAATTAATTAAACGCCACGCAAATAGAAACAATGCGTCCGGCAGTGGGAGGGGGACGCTTACGCGCGATCGAAGTCCCTCTTTGGCTCACGGCCGACGGAGAACCTGGAGCCAGGCGCACGCACTGCTGAATACATTTGCGAAATGGCCGCCCGGGTATAATCGAGCGTGAATCTCGCGGGGCATCATTATGATTTTGGAACGCGCCGTACGTACCGTATGTACGCCGAACGTGAATGCGCTGGTAATTGCCGAGACGGACGCCAGTAGGCGGTGATGGGAAGGGCGGACGAACGAAACTCACTCCCTCCCTCTTTCTCTATTTCCTCCGAGTCTCCGCGTTTCGGAGCTAAATTAACCCCTGGGCACGGCACACCTGAATGGTCGACGCTATAGAGCGAAAACGGTGGGTAGAAAAAGTTCCGAAGTTTGGTGACAATTGCGTTTGTGGCGTGGACCTTATTCAACGAGTACTTAGCTTTTTTTTTTTATAGATTTTATTCGTGTTGCTGATATTCATGATTTGTAGATGTTTTTAAAGTGGAAAGATTGCGTAAACTGCAGAGAATCGTACACTGTCAGAAATATCCACATTAAGATTAATAAACAAGTAATGGAAGCGAATTTCAGGTAGATACATTAATTCACTTTTATGTACTAATTTAATATTAATGTTTCAGTGAATAATATTTAATACAAATTTACATGAAAATTAAGTAGAATGATTCTGTAAGATGCATAAATTTGCAGATATATTTTAAAATCTATGAAAATGTTCATTAATTCAATTATTGATTACTGTAAATTTTGTTACACGTACATTAATTATTAAAATCCATGACATTTTTAACAGTGTAGTAGGAAAAAATTCGAGTTCTTTACGAGACAGGAACAATCGTATTATAGTCCAGGCTGATTATTGAGGCAAGTAGTAATAGACGGATATAGACAGCCGCTACTAATTTCCTTCAAACTAGCTCAGTGCCTCTCTTTTAAAAATATATTTTAATTGTACCTTCACTTAATCGAAGAAATGTATCTTAAAATATCTAATATAGAATGTAGAATAAAATAAAATGTATAGCCAAACTCTATAATATAGCTAAGAAAACTGTTTTAATTATTCGCGAACTTTTATAATTTCTTATCGAATCTCTTTTTTAATATTATAAACATTTTACTTCAAAATAAGCCTTCTTATCACAATGTCACGTACGAAATATTGCAAATGTAAAACGTATTGATCTCTTTTTTCAATATCTTATGAAAACAAATGAAAACATGTTTTATAGAAAATATTAATGTAAATGTTATCAATGAAAGCCATCATTTCGATACTTTATATTATACTTATAGATCCTAATTTTGATTAAACAAACTACAAAAGCATTCTGAGGCTAGTCTCAGAAAAATCTAAAGAATGTCAGTACAAAAAAAAAAAAAAAAAATTATTAAACGACACAGCTAATAGACAAGTCAATCGAGCCAAAGTAACAGCTGGAAGGTAACAAAGTCACGAAAGCCAGCAGCCCCGATGGCACACGCGCATCCCACGCTCGGCGATTGAACTTTTTGACGTGCAAGGCCGCGCCCCAGCACTGGGCACGTAGCCGCCGGCCGATTTACCGATGAATACGCGAGATGTGCTCTCCACCCCTGTCAATCGAGTTGCATTGATTTCGAGCCCGTACCGCGCGCGCGTGTATCTTTTCGCGTGCATTCATCCGTCGACCACCCCTTTTACGCATTTTTTTTCTCTCCCTTTTTTTTTTTGTGCCGACCTATTATTCGCGCGTCAAATCGCCGAGCGCGCTCGGAGGTCGCGGGGTGTCTTTTTGGCGCGAGTGCCAATCGGTAATGGACGGTCGAGCTTCCGCCGGCACCCCCTTTCAGGTCTCCATCGCTAAACTCTTACGTGCCCCGGAAGCGAGAGGCGATTTCGGCCTCGGGAGTTTTTGTCCCTCGAGATCGGCGCGCGCGTGACTCCTTTTTTTTGCCTCGGCTCTGCGGCATCTGTTTCTCGGTGCCATCAAATATCGATCGCGTGGGTACGATATTCCGATAAAAATGTAATGGACTGGTAATTACTTTAATGAGGAGTAAATTATTTATCGATTGGAAAATGAATGGGGTAAAGAGGGAATGGCGTATTGGACGTAGCCACTTAGTGATAGAGGCAGTTACAGTTTGTTAAGCAAAAAATGAAAAAGTCCTTCACTTTTTCTTTTTTTAATACCATTTTTTAATAAACAAAGATACTAGTTTTTTGAGTAAACGTAATTATCAACTAATCAATAATTATCACGTAATACTATAGTATATTACGATACAAGTGCGATAAACATGATTTTTGGACTCGCGTGAGGTTAGCGCCCGAGCGAAGCGAGGGTGATAATCACGCGTGTCCGAAAATCATTTATCGCACTTGTATTGTACGATATTTTATAGTACAACGTGCGAAAACGCCAGTTTATCGCAAGCAAATTGAGGTTAGCGTGCGATAAACTGGCGTTTTCCGCACGGCGTGCTATAAAAATTATTTCAAAATGTTAGCTGAAAATATTGGTAATTGTAAATTTACAGTTAATGGTACATAATATGGATATTTTATATTCCTCATCATTTGTATTGATATATGTATTTCAATAATTCCTGTTTTAGATAATTCAATAATAATGCATTAGTCATCATCGCTTACATTAAATTGTATATAAAAGAAATTTTAATTGACAAGGTCGGACATTAATTTTATTAATTTTTAATTTCAAAATGTATAGTTGACGTAATTATTCGACAATCTGCAGTGTATGACTAATTAAATTATTATAGATTTGCACATGGAATATAAATAAAAATCTATTATACTGACACTTTTGCTTTATAGTAAACATGATTGTAAGTCATTGTTTGACTAATAAAAATATTTTGTTGGATAATCGACACAGCAAGTTGTTGTACATTTTATTACATGCGACTTAGTATATATAATAATAAAAATCATGGATTACACCACTACCTGGAAATGAATTCTGGTGTGAGCAATAATGAAGAAAGCATCAAATCCACCGTTTTATTGTTATAAAGCAAATAGTTTACAGAATACAGTATCAATTTACTTATTTACTTTTAATTGGATTTGTTTCTGCCGAATTTAAATTGAAAGGAATTATTGAGGACTTAAGCGACGCATTGATAATGCGAGTTTCATGACTGTTGAAGTGACTTTCGTCAGCGTCATTGTTTGAACTGTTCTTGATCAAAACTACGTTTTACCATGTGTGCTACATTTATTTGAAAGGGTCAGTGTCGTTAATGAATATATTTTTTTTTTAACTGGTTTCGATTTACATTTCGGCAATCAATTACACAATCCTTCTGCGTAGGTATAGATGTTTAGTTCAACAATTAAACTTGCACAATGAAAATCGTCTGAAATTTCGGCAGAAAAAAAATTTCAATTTAGGTGTACACCTAAAAGAACGGTGAAACGATTTCCAGCTGAAAATGTATTGTATGCAAACGAAACTACAACGAAATGGAAGATAAATTAAATTTTATTCATTACAACGAATAAAATCGTTACAGCAGTGAATATAGAAAGGTATATAAATAGATAAATTTTAGTTATTTCTTTTGATGAATGAATGTAGAAAATTTTTGTCACTAAAATTTGAAGACGCCTAATCCATTAATTGAAACCAGAGTTTTTTTTGCGCGGTTAAGGCACTAATTCCTGTTTTTCAAATAACATAAGAAATGAAAACACTATTATCGAGTCAGCATTGTTTTGGCGGCGTAGAGCGAACCTCTCATGGCGTGACTGTGGCGCAGAGATGAAGGCTTGCTCGGTCAATAAATTGCATTGCGGCATGCGTTGCTCCCGACTGTGTCGCGATTATACGGCCTCCCCATTAAATTCGCAAGATACGCTGTTGCGGCAGACCGCAGCGCGGGCCGACGAAAACCCATCCGCGAAAATTCTACGTACTCCGTCCCTCGCCTTCCAACCGCCTTACTTTCCCGCTCTGTGTAATTAAGAATATTTTTCAGGCTGGCGTCTTACCTCGCTGCACGCAGAAATTATACTGTGCAGCTTGAAACGTAAAATTTTTGTTACTATTAGAAAATAAGAGTCACTGTATCTGCGTAAATATTACGATAGTTTAGAAATATTATTCTACAATTTACTAATAGTAGTTTACTGATTACTGTAAATGAATGGAATCTATGAATGTGGTTTGTGTCGAATGAAGTGTTATCTCTGTAAATTTTCATTTTTGTCGATAAAACCGAGTAAGTACAGCCTTTTTTAAACCTTTACCTTAAATAAAGGGACGCTTTCTCTTCGAAACTCAAACTCCCGTCCTGCAATAAAATGACAGTCGTTAAACGTACGCGTGAGATTGTGCTCAAGCGACCGATTGCGACTATTTGCCACCGGATATACTAGTCGTCGAAGAATAACCCTTATTTGCATTAAGTTAAAATAAGGAATGATTGTTTTTTCCTTTCAATTTTTCACGTGGGTTCTCACAATTCACTCCTGGATTAAGATCTATATTATCAACATCATTAGATTTAGTTACATTTTGCATTAAATATTTGATTCAATCGAACTGTATTATTTTCTTAATAAAGGCATCGAGAGTACGTTAAATCAAATTGTATTTATTCGTTCACAAACACAGTTAAGCGGATTAGATTTTACGTTGATCAGCGTAACAAATTAACGACTTTGATTTCAAAAGATTGAGCTAATCGCATTAAATCATATCATAATTTAATTATTTTGAATTAAATTACACAGCAACTACAGTTTACAATGACATATGCAGTAGATTATGCTTTATTAAAACAATTATTTTAATTTTAAAGTTCATACATTGTTTTTATAAATGAATAGAAAACTGATTAACAATTTAAAAAAAAAACTCATTATTTTTTGTATTTTATTAAAAAAAATTATCATGTCTATTTCGCAATATGAAACTAAGTAGTTTGAATGAAATTCTTAAAATAGCACTGCTATAGAATTATTATACTTCAGTTTCCACCATCGGTACATAAATTGTGTTCAAATGTGTAGTCGAGAAGCGGGGATGCCGGATTCCAGGAGTACAAGTATGACCGTGTGTTGATAACGACGGAGCTTGCGCGGCCTCAAAGGAAAAAAAAAAGAAACTTTACCGATCCTGTCGGAACCCTTGATGCTTCCGCCGTACCGACGGAATATCGAATTTCTCGCTCACCTGATTAACTTCTACTTTTTTCTCTCTGAAGGATTAAAAACTACGCTTTGATCCCCCATCGAATCCTAACTTAATTTTACAACATAATACCAATACCGCGGAAAAAAGGAAAATTAATTTCCCGTCAGAAAAAAAAGACTGCGGAACGCTCACATATTGAAGCGAATGTGAAAGAATAAAAAGTACGGCAATAGCGATATTGAATTCAGCGACTTTACACGAAAAGTAAGGTATTAGCTTTAATCCATCCACGTTGGAGCATCGATTCTATAATCCTTTGACTATACGTCGGGCGACCAGTCGGCATTCATGTGGTTTCTCAATTTTCTCCGCGTGCATGGCACCATCGAAGGAGCCGAGCCGAGGGCAGAATTCGGCAGAATTAAATTAAACAAGATTAATCGGATGCATCGTAAAGCGCCATTTAAACGCTGAACAAACTAATCTCCCAGCCCTGCGTAGAGGAGCGAAGCCCCGCGCGCAACGGAGCGTTTTATCGTCGAAAAATTCCGGGAAGCGCGCGAACATCGATCGAATAACAAGACAGTGATAAAGGAAAACGGCCGGGGCCGCGGAGAGAAGCGGCCGGGAGTCGCTGACATCATCGGCGCAATCAAAGTCCCGTGAAGGCGGCGCGTGGCTGGTCCGGGAATAAAAAGAGCCAAAGTCATCGGGTTCGCTGTGAAAGCTGAATCCGCGCCTCGGCTCCGGGGAAGGTGTAGGGCCGTCGAGCGAGGAGAGCACGTACGGCGTAGTGGCGGCACGTGACTCAGCCAAGTGGATGCGGCTCGGTGTCTCCCCCGCCGCGCCAACCCCTTTTGCCCGTCTTGCGCCGGGGGAGCCTCACGGATTGTTAGAGGACACACATTTCTTTTGCTCGTCGCGTAAGCGCTCTAATTTCGCCACTTTTTTTTGTTTTTTTTTTTTTTTTTTGCCTTGTTAACAAGGAAATAAAGGCCGACGCTTTTCGCAAAGCGCTTTGCGGAAAACGTTTTTTTTTTTCTTTTTTTTTTTTGAAGGCCTGGAAATTGATGGTTCAGAGCAGTAAGCTGTTTGTAGAAGTTACTTTAATTGCAAGCAATTTTTTTTTCTAGACACTTTAAATGGAACCACAGACTGGTCAAACGAAAAGTTATCCAATTTGCACTTACAATTACAATATTACTAATTTTTATACTTTACTAATTTATAGTTCTAGAATTTTTGGAATTTTAACTGTATGTCTAGTATAACTTTTGCTCGCCAATATTAAAATACACTGCAAATCTAGTAACTTTTTTCATTTGGCTAAGCTGCGATTCCATTTACTATTATAAGTATTGTAATTCGAGAATCGAGAAAATTTATCCCCGTGTATAATTGAAACAAAATAATTTTAGTAAGGATTTTAAAAAAAGCTTTTTCCGGAAGATGTAATAATTTAAGGTTTAAATGTATGTATTTGTCTGCAACAATTTTAGAACAAAATAACGTATCCTTATGTGTACTGTAATAATGTAATACTGTAGTCAATTACTTCATTTTGTTTATTTAATAACAACAAGTCTGAATCAATTATTGCATGTACTTGTCTTTGAGCGAATACTATGAACAACATTAATTAATTATTTTCAAATAATTAAGTTAATTAATTTAACAGCGAAATTTGCCCTTACCGTATTGATTTACTATCCCTACTGCATGAATTACATCACGAAGCTCAATTTTAACATAGCAGTAATTGATCCAGTGAATATCACATTCAAGAGCTGACTGATTCTACGAAAATAGCTATTCTAGGACAAGCCAATACTGATGGACTTCTCGATTGTTTCTTCTCCACTTCACAATTGTGAAATTTTCCTTCCCAATCGTTTCGTTTTTAGACAAAATTTCTTATTGTGTTGGCGTCGAAAGGGCGAATTTTCAGTCAATGAAATTGACTCAGTATCAAGTATAATTTATAGTGAAAGCAAAGCTTTGGGCTTTGAAAATTCTCAAGTGCTTTATACATGCCCCGTGGAATTTTCCGGCGGAGGATACTTCAAGGTGCCTGCTCTCTACGACCAATACAGGTAGCCCTCGGGACTTCGGAGAATAGCAAACTCTTGAAACTTCTGCTATGAATTTTGCTAATGTAATGTGGTATAAGGTGGAATACCGGAAAGATCGAAAATTTCTAAAGTGGACGAAATTCAATCACATTGTGCGTATGAGCTTGAGATGAAATCACCATTTGGATGAAATGGTTCCGTTATTTTACGCTATTTTTACTTTTCATTTACTCTGCAAGCTTCTTTCATTAAAAAAGTTTCAATGTATTGTGAGAAAAAGCAGAGATCAGTTCACAATTAATAACGTCAGAATTGCGGATTTATTGCACTTTTAGTAGATGTAGAATTTTTTTTATTGGAAAGAGTTTAGTGACACACGTGCTTAGAAATAATGATATTTAAATTAATCTCTGTCATAAAAAGTAATATGTGAAATCTCGAATTCTGACTGATAATAAATGTCCTGATTTTCGTGAAAGTTAAGCCTCTGTGAATTCGAATGACTTAGTTTTCAATAGTTTCGAGAATGAAGTCACTCCTATTAAGTGGATTTTTATTGTTTTTGCTTCGTTCATATCAAGCGACAATGGAATTTTATTTCTTTATTTCAGTCATGAACTTGGTCGTCGTTATATAAAATCGCTAGAAATAGACTAGGTCATTACCGAAAATGGTGTCACATTTTCTAAATCGAAGATGTCCTTAAACATTTTCTGTTTCCTCAAATTGATAAACTGAAGTGCTTCCAGGATTTCCTGGAATCACTTGAAATATTACTTTCAAAAATGACCTCAATATTATTTTTTCATGTAACATTTGTTTATTTTTTCATATAACATTTAATTATTTTTTCATAACAACATTTGATTGCAAAGTATTTTATGCACTTCATCGGTTTTAGAAAATTACATTTCGCACAAGCTATTAAACTTTTAGCCAACAACTAGTTTACAGTAGATCATATTTAATATGAAAATATAATACAAGCATGACAAATTTTATTTCGTAATTGTACAAATAGGTGTTGAGAATTTTAAGTGACTTACAAATAGCAAGTACTACTTCGCGACCAAAGGAACTGCACAGTTGACAGTTTTTTTTTCATTGTGGCTATAGATTAGCTCTCAAGAATGAGAAGACTTGGCACTCGTTTTTAGTGTTGATGCAATCGAGTACATACCAAACATTTTCGAGTTGACGTAAACCATTGTACTCAAGACTTATTCATGTAATAAAAATATAACCTGAATAATAATTCATGAATAATGAAATCTACTGGTTCGTAAGATGTTTAAATATAAACTCAAAGTTTACTAATTGGAATACTATTTTGAAAGGGCATTTTGTTTGAATCACGTATTCTAAAAATAAAAAAACATTCAAAATCTAACATCGTACATTCAAATTGTTAAAATAGTGATTATTCAATTATCTTTTTTTCTTCATATTATTCTTCGGTATAAAACAGTATAATACTTAAAAGAAAATTGAATTTATTCTTGTTACCATGTAATTAAAATAAACTATCTTGCCTGAAAATCGTTGCCAGAATTTGCCAGAAGTCTTATTACGCGTTTGACTTCAAAACCGTTAAGCATTACGTAAAGTCATGCTTCGAAGCCATTGCACACAAGACCTCGATCTACACCAAACTCCAAGCATTACTTTTCCGTAAATTTTCAAGTAAATTCACGGATCAACAATAAGCCAGCATCATTCAACTCTTATCGCTATAAGAAATATCATCTCCGATACAAGCCCAGAGCTGCGGACAAACGTCAGCTCCGTGGGGGTATACAGCATTCGAGCTTGCAAAGGCACTCGCACACGTGCGCTCTGAAAGCCTCCCCACGATATTCGAAGAATTCGCGTTGCACCCGTCACGCCGCGCCATCAAATGCACATCCGGCTACGATGACAAATGGCGCGGCCTCGCGCTTCCGCGTTCAATCGGAAAACGATTTCTCGCGGATCGTGCCCCCTTTTCCAGCGGCGCGGCGCCTTTTCAGCGCCGGCTCTTTGTCGGGGCCGGCCGCGCGCGCGCGTGCCCATACAGCCCGGCCAATAAAATTCAACCATTAAACTTCGGCACCGTCATCCCACGCACGCATAAGTACACGTGCACCCGGCGATAAGGTCTTATCAGCGCCGATTAACATCGCCTCTTTCCTCCCGCCGGCGAAAGTATATCTCTCGGGCTATGTTTACCCGCGTGTCTGCCGTGCAGTGTGTACTCTCGTCCACCCACCGGCACGCACACCCCCCGCTCGCCCTGGCGCGCGCGCACGCGACGTCCCTCTTCCGCCGACTGTCGATAATTCACTACGAGCGCGCGCTCCAGAGATATACATATACATATAGTGAGCCGACGGAGAGGGCGAGCCTGCAGCGGAAATGAATGTGTAATACGACGCGAAGCTCCGGGAATCGACTTACCCGTTCATCCTCGCTGGCGATGGCGACGAAGCTCGGCCCTCTTCTCCGCTGGCTGGTCGATCGCTCGCCGCGCGCGCGGGGCTATAGGTCGCTCCTGCGGTCTCTCACCTCCTGCGGCTCGCTAAGGTGACAACAGGTTGTTCGGCCACGCACGGGGAAAGCTCGAAAATGGCGGCGGAGCGCGCACGCACACGCGCCTCCACACGCATGCAGCGGCGCGGACGGCGAAGGCGACGGAAGCGGGCCGAGGGGAGGGAAAGAGATAGAGAGAGAGAGAGAGGAAGACTTGCACCCGGTGGATACTGGCGACTTGTGTCAATTAAGAGCGAACGCGGCGAGCGCTGGTTGAGCGCGTGTCAGTCGAGCTTTATAGAGACCGGCGACTGGGCGGAAAACAGCGCGAGCTTGCACACATAGACGGAGACAGAGTGAGAGAGAGAGAGAGAGGCGGCCGGTACACTCGCGCACACGCGCACTCACCGGACGAAGACGACGCGGTGGAGGAAAGAAGCGAGGGTACGAGTGCGTGGGCGTCGGGTGTAGAGTTGAGGCCAGGTTATGACAACTCGACGCGACTGGCGGAGCGTCACCGTCGCGCTTATGCTCGAGCGCGCGCAAGCAGGACAGGCGGAACGATAGGCCGAGACTGGCGAACTTGGAGTCCTCTCTCTCTCTCTTGAGCGCGGGAGGGAGAGGGAGAGAGGGAGATGAACGCGGAACACGCGCTCGCTGCTGTCGTGACTTCGTCTTGGGACGGCCAAGGCGACCCGCGAACTTACTGACGAAACTTGCGGAGCTTTAGTACACGCAACGGCATCTGCCGGCGGTAGCGGGACATTAGCACGAGCGGATTTTCGCGAATTTGCCAATATGATAGTTTACCGACAACAGTGCGCGGTTTTGAATGTCTTTTACCCTGCGATAGCATCGCGAGCTAAGCACAGTGTGCGCTCATGACATGTAATCCTTATATGATGCGGTAAAAAAAAAGTGCTTAGTAAGGCTACTATAGAACGCAGCTGAATGCTATTAGTACGGCATACACTGCTGCATGCTGGATATTGCTGAGAAATTGGATTCCCTCAAAGTAATTTGGTGAATTATATGTTGGGTGTGAGAGTGAGTTTTGTATAATTATTATTTTTTTTTTTTTATCTCATGCATGTTGCGATTTATGGGAGGATTGCGCTAAATCTTGATTTTTTATTGACGCGCTCATAAATAATAAATTTTAATTAGCATTTTTAATAAAATCGTTAAAGAGACGATAAAAAACGATCATTTTATGTAAGGGGATCAATTATTCATTTTCACATTTCCAGCTGACGGCTACCTCTATTAAGTACTTCGGCCGTCAGATTTTTACCGTAAAAAGTTTAAACGTTCATCGCAAATTATGTTTTTATAAAATTATTTGAGCATTTATTATTTATGCTGACAAAATTAATATAATAATAATATAAAATGTTTATGTTTTATTATTTTTCAATTCATAAAAAGAATGAGATTCTTCAAAATTTACTTAAAAATTTTAAAAAAGTTGCGCAATTTATATAAGAAAACCTATCGTATTTACACATACAATATGAAAAGGGCACATAAAAATAAAAAAAGCTCGACACACACGAAGAAAAATATTCCATTAAAAATTACTATAGTTTTACCTAAAGCGAGGACAAACTGGAACTATCAAAAAAATTGCGAT
>JAWWEN010031253.1:0-15374 GCA_035582955.1 Sycophila texana | reverse complement strand
CGCGAGCGCGAATTGTCGCCCCGCCCTCTTTTCGGAGCGACCGCGCCATCAACCGTAGATCGATGCGGACCATTACAACACCTGCAAACGAGGTCAATGAATTTCGGAGCGATTATTCTGATATCGGTATGAGTGAGTTGCGTTTAGCAGAGCACGTGTGGGTTCTAAATAATGCTTAGTATTTTTTTTTTTTTTTAGATAGTGTTGTTCACTAGTGACAAGGACACTGAAACTGCAGACAATACAGAGTGATAAGGGGCATGACTAAACATATCGACTATCGACTATCGATGTGAATATTGTGTCTAAAAGTAGTAAACACGATTAAAAAAATGTGATTTTCAGCAGAAAAAGCTGCCTTTGTTGCCTTATAATGACGACTAAGTATACGCTGGCCATAACAACGTAAAAAAGATCATTTGTGTACACAACAATGAGGCTTCTTATCAAGACATGAAATGTCACTGAACTTTCTAAAAAAGAAGTAAATTTTTTTTTTTGTTATTCGGATCTTATTCCTACATTACGAGGAAATGCATTTTTCAATTATACAAGAAAAAACAGTTTCAAAATGTTTATGTACGCAGTGACGTGATATGAAGGTAAAATCAATTTTGTCTGACTAAACGCACACCGTCACTACTTATGTAACAGAGATTCAATGAGCTCAAGAAAAAGAAATTAAAACAATGCATTTAAAAAAGAAAAACAAGAAAACAGTTTATTTTAAGGACAACGTTACCCATTTATTGTTAAATAAATTATTTATTTTGTTTAACAAAATAATTCTTTTGTTTATATTACTGAGAAATACTTTTTAATTTTTATTTCAATAATAATTTCCAAGGATTATACTAAATAATGAAATGACATGATGTGAAGGTAAACCCAATTGTGTCTGACTAAATACATACTGTAACTACTTACATTATATAATCCCGACATAATATACCACTGAATTTATAAATCAAGTGCATTTATGCCGTATTGAAATTAATGTTGTTTTCTATTACGAAAACATACTAAAATATTATCCATAACAAAAACACAAAAAATTTAAAAATAATATAATATAATAATTTTCAATAATATAATACAAGCGGCGAACAAGTATATTTATTATCATTTACATAATTCAATGTAAATAAATAAATTCTGTAAAATAAGATCATTTAAAAATTTCTATTCGAAGTAAAGACGCAATTTGCATGAATCGTAAAAGAATAATAAAATAAAAAAGGCATCCATTCGAAATTGAATTTCTCCTTGATGCTCCAAAAGAAATCAGTCAATCAGCTTACGAATAAAAAAATCCATTTCACCCACTGCGTCATTATACCCTTGAAAAGTACCCACAAAAAAAAGGAGAAGGGATCCGAACGACTGCCTAACGTCGGACCAGCAGAAGCCCTGCGATCCGCTCCTGACGGTGCCAGCAAAGGCATCGAAGTAGGCGTGGAAGGGGAAGACGTGGAACGATCAGCATAGGAAAAGGTGTAGGTGCGCGCTGCTCGTGCCAAGTTTATTAAGAACCCTAACCGCCTCTCGGCTGCTCAGTGTGTGTCGACGCAGAATCAAATGGCCCAACTAGGAGTCTCCCTCCCCCCTCCTCTCAGACGTAATCAGCTTGTGTCTTTTCAGCGGCGCTGCAAAGAGCGAGCAGAGACGACGGGAAGGGGAGGACTTCACTCGGGGATTTTGTGATACCGACAATCGGAAAACGGATGGTAGGTGGGAGAAGGGCGCCCATTGTTAGGCGCCCGTAATGAATGTCGGATGGAGGCTTGCGGATTACGGATTTATATTGAGTCAGCGGTGGCTGCCGACGACGGTAGGAGGCCTCCTCCCGTCTCTTCTCCGTCTACTTCCGATGAATTGGCCGACTCTTATCGAATAAACGCTCGGAAAACAATATTCTCGGCGGTCGGCGCTGCCGATTCATCGGGATCAGAGTTGACTTCTTCTTTTGCGGTTATTAGACAGAAACATTTCGATCCGAGCTTTTCATTTCACGATTTAAGCTTACTCCAGTTGCATTTGGATTTTTTTTTTTTTTATTTATTTACCTGTTTTATTTTATTTTAGTTTGTTAATTAGGCTGGAAGGAATCGCTTGGGTTGACATGCACTTTAACCCTTTGTTGCACGAAAATGAAAAATGATTTTTAGGTTTTCAAATTTGCTGTCAGCTCTCAAATGTATACTAATTGCAAATAAAATGTATATAATCTTCGTGCATACGCAATTTTTTATTCTAAAATGTAGAGCTATTGTTATAAAAAATAGGTATTAAATTGTTTTTTTAATACATCGATCTATGGTCTACTTTCAAGACTGTAACTAAAATTATTCCGTCATCTGGATTTAAAAACCAGACTGAATGTGTAAATTGTAGAGCATAGTATTGCTCGTCAAGAACCCGAAATTGCCTTGTTTGATAGTTTATGCAATCTTAACAGGATGTAAGATCCATAGTTTGAAATCTGCGTTAAATAAATTGTCGAAAAAATGCAGTGGATGTACTGTTTTCAATAGCAAGTTATTTCTTCTATAACTCTAAAATGGAAATTGTTTGAAAAGTTTTTAAATATTTCCCTTCAACATAAAACGTTTCCAATTTTTCTTTTAGTTATAAATGGAATTATTCGATATTGAAATTAGAAATTCTTCTGTAAACCGAGGGCAGTAGTTTACAAATTTTTTACTCATTTACTTTACGGGTATTAATATTTATATTTATATCTGGTTTAGGAGGAGTTTAAAAAAAAAAGAGGTAAAAAAAAATCTTTTTTAATTGCAATTCAAATTACGTTTATTTCGTCATAAGAATAATATAACAAAGCCGCGGCACTAGCTTCCAAATTTTTGTATGTTTTTGAAAATTAGTCATCTGAAATTGCAATTTTACTGTTCTGAAAACAATTTTAAAATTCAACTACCCTGGAAATATGCATGAATTTATTCATAAAGGTATTATAAAAGGGATTGTTTATTCAGGTATATTCGAAAACAAGATTACGTCGATTCTGTGTTTTTTTTTAATCTTTTATTCCATAAGGAGCTTAAAATCTATAAACATTATTTATTATCACTTATTTATTATCATTATTTATTTATCATTTACTCTGAGATACTTAAAATCTATGCACTATTTAAAAAATAAACATTTTTCAAAAAAAATCCCATAGAAAATAAAGAAAAATCTAGACTCCATAAATCTGAATGCAGCTAGCATACTTCTTTTTCATCTCCGCACAAAAAAAAAAAAATAAAAACTAAAATATTGCAGAAATTGAATTCTTGAAATGCGCTCTTAAAAAAATAAAAAACATCTTAAAAAAAGAAGAATAGAACAAGAAAAAGTCATCCGAACGAAAGGCAGAGAAATTTATCAATCCTTTTTCGTCAGTAAATATTTGCAGCGACAAATCCAAAGACAATATTCTCCGCGCGGGGCGTGCGGGGCGTAAATCGCCGAGGTCTGCGAATCCCATCGGCTTTGCCACAGGGACGAATTGATATTTTTCTGATTGTAGCGCGCGGGACGTTAACTTCGTTCGCGCTCCGCGGCGAAGTAAACGAAGCGCAAGGGCGTTTAAAGAAGGGAGAGACCGGCACTAAGGCACCCTCCCCCGCCCCCTCTTTACCACAAGCCGGCACAAGAAAGAGGGAAAGCGGGCGCGTTTTTCAAATTTATTCAAGCAATTGGCGTGAAAAACGCCTTTAAAGCGTTGTCGAGCGTATTTCACTCGGTTCAATAAAAATTCACGGTACTTTGTCTTTCCGGTGCGGGGTACGGTAAACATGTACACGCAGAAACGCCGGGCGCGCGTTGACTGTTGTTACAACTGTGAAAAATTCACCTGCCTAATGCCATCTCTCTTTTTCTCTCTCACTGCAGACTATCATTCTCTCTCACGCTCTGTCTCTCTCTCTCTCTCTCTCTCTCAACTTCTCTCACTCTCCCTCACTCTCTCCTGTTCTATCTCTCACACTTCCTATCTCACAACTCTTTTTGCTCTCTCTCTCTCTCTGTCTCTCTGTCTCTCTCTCTCTCTCTCTCTCTCTCTCTCTCTCTCTCTCTCTCACTTCCTATCTCACAACTCTTTTTTCTCTCTCTTTCTCTCACTGTGGTTATATCGTGCTCTTTCCATTGTATACGCCGGCTAGTTGCATATTACACCTCTAGTCTATTCGTGTAGCTACTCCCACTCATGGCCCTTTCATCCAGTCCCTGTCCATTATTATTCGCACCGGCGTGTTTTTTAACGGAAAATAGAGCGCTATCGCGGGAGAATTTGAATTTTAAATTATTCTACAACCGCCGCGCACGTGCGCGCGTCGAGCTTTCGAAGAGCTGTCAATGACTTTCGGTGGGGCTGACTCGATATGTTGGCCTCCGGGAAACGTCATTCTATCTTTCTTTGCCTCTCTCTCTCTCTGCCTCGTTTTTTCTGCAAAAAACACCGCTATTATTTAACGAGATCGAAAAATAAAATAATAATTCGTCGCCTGTGCGCGTGAAGCTATTCTCATGCTTTTCGGGTGGATATAGTAGATAAAAGTATTACTCGTTGATTAAACTTTATTGTCTGTTCAAATCAAATCGAATGAAATTTTTTTACCAGTTAGTATTGTATAGTTGAAAGTTAAAAATAACTTTTGAACTTCAAAATTAACAAAGTCGATAGTTCTAAATAGACTATTTTACTTTAACGCTCATTAGAGTAAGGTTCACTCTAAAAATAATAGAAAAAATTCTTTAATTATTAATTCCATTTATAGAAATTTAAATATGTTTATGTATTATATAAAAATGAAAAAAAAAATGTAAATTTTCAGCCTATTTTAAACAATTTCTGCACGCGCTTCCAGAAAATAATACTATTATCGTTTAAATTTTAGATTGACACCTAAATTAAGTCTCTCCTGATACTTCCACGCGATTATAGCAACAGACTGGTTAATTTCCAAGGAAAGAATACACGAATTATACTATACTTTCGTCCGATTGCTATCGGATGTTTGCAAATAGATTGACCAAGTTTCGCGGAATGGCAAAAGTAAAGATTGCTTATTTCTATGATACAAAATTTATTTTAACGCGCTAATTTAAAACTTAGTTAATTAGATTTCTCACAATTGAATTTCTTTCCAAACTCCATTTCTTTCTAATTATGTTGACCCTCTTTGTAAATGAGATTCGCAAAAAAGCTCCCGACAATGAAAGTAGCGAGGAAATCTTTTGCAAGGAAAAATTTCCTCCCTTCAAAGTCCATTTTAAAATGGTGAATCAACCCTAAAAAACTTGCACCAACCTACGAAGTAATCAAAAACTTCCCGTCGTAAACTTTCAATCAAAATCGATACAACCTTATTAATCGTTAGCTCGCCATATATACTATACCCCATGTACATCGCACTAAACCCATCTATGCTATTTATCCCCTACATACTCATTTTTATTTCTGTACTCTCAAAAATATCGATCACATGGACAAGCAGCTATTATAACACCCTCGAAGCATAAAAAAAAACAAATGAAAAAAAAAAAAGAAAATGCAAAACTGGCAAAGATACGTATAGCCGTTGTAGCAATTTTTTCCGCCGCTTCGGCGCGCAACCCGCGCGCGGCGAGATAAGACAAAAAGTTTAAATTGATTCAGCGCATTTGAGCTTTGGCCGGCGCGCAGTATCAGCGGTGCCCTCGACGCGTGCAGCGGGGCGCAAGAGAGAGAGAGAGAATAAAAAGATGCCTCCGGAGGAGGAGGTGGAGGGGTTGGAAGAGCAAAAGGTCGGAGGAGGGAAGATAAGGGGAGGGAATAAGAGTTTTCCCTCGAAAAATGCTTATGGCTATTATGATGCAGGAGACGGTTATCGCGAAGAGGCGATTAGGCGCCTGTGCCAAGCCGGTCATCCTTTCCCCCTGCTCCGACCCTCTTTTTCCCAGCTTCTTTTCTCCCTCCCAAAGCGACGCTCCGCACTTACCTTTTCTTTCGCCGCTCGTCATCTACTCCACCCCTCCCCCTCGTCCTGTGATTTCGCGCTGCGCGAGAGAAGCTGAGCCTGCTCGAGCTGCGATATTTTAGATCATTAGTAAGCAATTAGCCCATGCTGTGTCTTCAAAAGAGATATTTTTTCTCTGTTTCTTGATCGTTTATTTTATTTAATCGGAATAATGATGTTTTTATTTAAAACTTTACCGTGCATTAGTTTATTTTATTATAAAATAAAATAAAATTTTGTAATTTGATAATATTAATGTATTGACGATTTTATTATATTTTATTAATTATGAAAATTATAAGATTGAGCTCTTTGCTTTTCTGCGGTTTGATGAATTGATGTTCGATAAATCGCATGATGAATCGATTGCGACGCAAGTGGAATAAATTAATACTGTTGTTTAATATTAAAACTTTGAAATAATGTGGAAGTTAATTGATTACGTTATCGCATTGTCAATCATTTCTAATGATTTTCGTAAACGCGGGCTCTCATCGTACTTAACAAAACTTTTAATGTAAAGGTAACAAATAAAACGGATTATTTATCATTGAAATTCTAAAAAAAAGTACAAAATATTTCTAATTTACTAATTAATTAAACTGAGATGTGCAATAAAACTAGAACAGGATACATAACTTTTTAATGAATGTGAAGTGGAAACATTTCGTACATTGAATTCATTGAATCTTAACAAGGCTGCCAATTAGTCTATATTCATTGTCATGCTGGATAACCACGTATAAAACTTTTTAATAAGCTCATGGAAAAAGCCGAAATCCTCTCATAAAAACACGATGCCAAGATACTATAAAGCAATTTAAGACAAAATTTGATTTGTAGGATAAACTTCCTGTTATATGGCGCCAAAAAGTAAATTAATACCGTGATTGATTTCCTAATCTTAAAAAATTTAGGTTTACTTTAGATCATTACAAATATAGCAATGTGTTAATGTAATCATTACATATAGCAATATGTATCATTAAAAGAATTCCCATATTTTGGGCGATCAAATTTTTGACGTTATAAAAAAAAATCAATCACGGCATTTACTTTTTCTTAAAACACACTCAAAATAAATTTCAGAAAAATTGGACCATTTTTAATCTAAACGATCATCTCATTAGTCTATTCGCCAAATTTTAAAACGTTATTCCAACAGTACAACCTACCAATCAAGAAAATTATTAAACAAACCCAAATCGCAATGCGCCTGAGCCACAATAATGTGATAAATTTTACCTTAAGTGGCCCACAAATCCAAAGGGATAAGGTATCTCAAAAAAAAAAAAGAAACAAGAAAAAGAAAAACTAAAAACAAGAAGAAAGGGTATACGCAAGCATTACGCGAGCCGCATTGCTGAAATACTTATTCCCGCGCTCTTAACCTTTTAGCGCGGCCATTCGTTTATATTTCCCAGCCATTACGAACAAAAGAAAACTCTAAATTTCCGCTATAAACATTTCGCTTCTCGTGCGCACTCACGTCCTTCTCGGACAGCGACTTCTCCATCGCCGTCCGTGAATCGTTCCATTTTTCCAGCCCCCACCCCTTAACCACCCCCACCTCTGGACCGAGCTCTTGGCCTCATCCAGCGTGTGTCGTCCACTTGCAGCCTTTTTCCGCGAAAGCCGACACGCGCTCGCCTCAAGTTGCCTGGCTGAATTCCAAAGGAGAGAAGGTGGAAAGAAACGCGCAAATACACCCCCGCAGTCGTACGCGCACACAGTCAGCCGCGCATTCTGGGAGGGGGCAGTGTATATGACGCGAAACTCCCGGTTATAAAGGTACTCACTTGAAAATCGCGCCCCCACCCAAACGCCGGGAGCGAGGTTTATTAGCCCTCGCTCCCGTTGGCGAACAACAAGCCGTGATTTGTGAGCGACAACTGCGCGCCGCCTGTTTTCTTGCGATATCCGCCAGGGCCGCGTGAATGCTTTATTTTAAATCAGTTTGTTATTTCGAAAGAGAGAGTGCCTCGGTCGATATAGGCAGGACGCGCATTGATAAAAGAATTTGCCGGAATACCGAGAGAGCCGGTCTGGTTGGTGGGAAGGGGTGGTGGGGGTTGGAGGGTGGTGGCGGAGGGTAAATTAATGGGCTGTTTACGGATCGCACGCTGACTGGGGAAATTTTTCAAAACAAAGCAGTTTATTGTATAAATCGGGGCTATAAGGTGTGCGAGCTGCCGATACTCGCGATGGATATTGCGAAGTTCCCGCTCCGGCGCTGTATTATTACGTTGACGCCGGCTCTGCTGATAAAAGTTTTTAAGTGGTTTTTCGTTATTGGGTCAGGCTGTTAAAAGAGTTTATATTGACAGAACTTTCTCTCAACCTCACTCTTTTTTTTTTATATACTTTTCATCGGAGAAAATAAATAGCATTCGGATATTTAAGGAAGTTATCTTTTGTCTTTCTCTTTCTTTGCGTTGCAGTATTACCCAGATTCTGATGAAGAGGTGGATAGAGTTTTCTAAAATTATTTTTAATAAAGATTTACATTTTTTATTATAATTAATTAAGCATCAATATTAATTAGTGATACATTAAAAATTACCGAAAATACTGTGAGTCAAATAGCATGCAATATAAGCCTTGTTATCGTAAAAAATGGCTATTCAATGGTAATTAAAGATATATATAGAGTTTAATTATTTAATTATTACGAGAAAATTCTCGCATTGTAATCAATCATTGAATTAGTGACTACTATTTTCGACATGAAAATGTCAGAGCGGTTCAATATCTTTCACATAAAAATCTTAAATTTATCAGACGAATATAGGGAATGCAAAAAGACAACATTAAAAGATTCTATAGAGTTAGACACAAAAACGTTACATAATATAATCATCGATCAACTCGATAGGACCTTACCATTAATTTTTTACAAAAGTTAAACAGATTTAGACAGTAAATAAATCATGTTCTGACCAATTTTCATTTATTTTTTTACCAGGGATCCTTAAACGATATATAATATCTTTTTTGTACCTGCCAATAGTCTTTCAAATTATTTTCTAGCAGTTCTTCTAACTATACTTATCTTACATTTATAGGAACACGTAGAACTTCAGTAAATTAAAAATAGACTGTTAAAAGATGTCTGCGGTATCAGCATTTAGTTTGAACCTGGCTAATTAGTCACGCCCGCTAATATTTAGGCAATTGGTTAATAAATCAGAAATCATTAATTAAGTTCTTGGTGGACTCGTTAAAACGAAAGAAAAGAACTCAAAGCATTTCCTGGGCGGAATGAGCGACAGTCTGAAGCAAGAAAATAATTAATTTTCTCTGCGGCTCGACGACGATATTGGGGAATGAAATCAGCCACACGTGCGAGCCTCTATGTGTTTTAACTCGAACTAATTTTCTAGAACGAGAACTAATTTAGAACGTCACTGATAAGCTCGACATCGATTAGATGTGCGTTGCTGCTGGAAATTGAACAAGTCCGAAAGTAAATGGCTTCTGTCTGTAGACCTGTTTATTTCATTCAAAACTAGCGGACGACGCGCTATGAATATCGAAAACTCTTATAGCCCTGAGAAAGTAATACTGTGAACATGACATACAATAAGATTGTGTAAGCATACTATTTCTAAGTTTCGCAATAAATTTATTACAGCCGTGAATTTATTGTAACTGGCAAAATCCACGTAGTTTGCTCGCTTCTTAAATATAGTTAGAAAATAAATCAGAATGACATTTATTTTGTTTTAACACGTTTATTAGAAATTATAAATTTCAAAATAATTAGAGAATTTTAAAACATGATTATTTATGATTATTTCATTAATCTATTAATGAAATGATTGTTTAAATTTGTTTTGTTCAAATCAAGTGTTTCGCGTACTAAAATATATTTTTATCACCATGTTTAAAGTTCGTTATGAATTTTTCCTGTAGTATTAATTTTTTTTAAAAATTTATGCTGGTTTATTTAAATATCGTTTTAACATTTAAAACAATTACTTATTCATCGCTTTTTTAAGAAAGGATTATAAAATATTGATGAGAAATTTGAAAAATGTTATTTCTGATAAATATATTTTTTTTCATTCATTATGCCTTTCAGGCTAGTTACAACCTATTGTGGATGCCTAAGTTACAATAGTTCAAAAAATGTACAATATAAGTCTGGTTTTGTAAGAAACAAATCAATGCTCAAAAGCAAACTATTATATTTCAGCTAAGTACGCTAAATGAGGACTTTTCTATGAAATGTCACATTCAAGTGCCTTACCGTTTCCAGCCGGATCTACTTACTTTGATTTTATAGTTGTAGCATTTCTCATAAAGAGATGAATTCTATCACATTTATGACTTCAAAAAACTTCTAATTTGTACAATGAAAGTAATCGTTACTATTTTATCTTTTGTAACATTTCCTCAATTGAATGGCAGAATCTAATACATTCAATTTAGAAAACAATCGAAGGCGCAAAACATTACGACCGAATTGACGATGCACTTTATGCCCAATCCCAAGGTCTCAGGTGTCCGTGTCGATTTCTATTTTTTTTTTCTGTTCCCAAGCACTCGAAATAAAACAGACTCCCATATCCATTGCAGCAGTTAATCGTTTTTATTTCAATGTAGAACGTAGGTGTAAATATATATATATATAAAACAATACAATTTAAAGGACTGTAATGACACTAGCAGTTCGATCGCACTATTGACACCGTAAAAAAACGGAAAACAAAAAAAATAAACAAGAATTCTCGGGTTACTAGTGCCTCTGGGGACGAAAAACTGGTTTGTACATGTGTATTTTGCGGCGGAGAGAGAGAAAAGTACGTCCAACTTAGAATTTGACGCGCTTCACCTTCTTCGGCTGGGCAAGGACCTTCGTCCGTGGGGAGCACCAGGCTTTGAGGGCCAGCGGGGGTACCTTGAAGGCATCCTCTTTGACGTCGGTCTGCAGTCCGCTCGGTCGGCTGGCCGGTTTCGCCAGTTCCTTGATCCACTTCGTCGCTGCGAACGCAAGCAAACACCTTAGTGAAGGGAAGCGCGAATTTTGCGCTTCGGTACGATTTCCGACGGTTCGATCTTTTTCCGGTCCCTTTTGCCAGAATTAACCGGCGGCGCACACCAGAACACGCCAATGAATCGCGCGCGAAATTTCGCCTATTTCTGGGAAGCGAGCGGAATGCGATCCTCGTTTTGAGTTTTGCACTGCTGGGATGGTTTTGACTAGCTATAGGAGATTGATGGACAGTTAGTTACTGAGCGATTTATTGTGGATACTTTTCTTTTTATAAATGTAGGATTCGGTGACTCAGTGAGTAAAGTATGTGACCGTGAATTTTGTTGGCAACATGTTAAATAATTTGTTTATGTTGTGATGTCTATAATTTGGTGAAATGGGCAGTTGCGCTCATTTAATAAATAAAGAAAATAAATGTTCGATTGTTTTCCAGTTTTATTTTTTGTCGAATTGTCATCGTCACAGTGCTGTTTTTTAATGTGCTGCGTTAATCATTTAATTGATTTAAAGAATGAGTAATCGTTCTGAAATACACTGACTTTTATGTGTTTTTTTATATATTGAAGTATTTTTTAATTATTTATTGGCGTATCATTTTTCGGAAAACCTCGAGGAAAATTTATAGATTGCAGGCTGAAAAGTGTCAAAGGACAAAAAGTAAGAATGAACCGTTCTATTTGTAAAATCATATATTGATATTGAAATGATTTTATAAAAATTAGGATAAGATCCAATTTGAGATCACTAACCTAAGCCTTTTTTCCCGAAATAGGTATTTAATTTCTATTACTTATTAAGTACTTACTTCTACTGCTATTTTTCCTGAGAACATTACAATTGAGCTCCCTGTATTTTTTTTAAAGCCCGGAATAAAAACTTGCGGAATAGTTTTTTATAATTATTTTACGACTAAAACTTTTTGTAACCATGCGCTTATACGTGACTAAAATTTCAAATCTGATTGCTTTAACGACTGCGAGAGTCCACCTACCTTTTAGGCCTAGCAACTGAAATAGCTATTTTCTTGGCATCCCCTCGGGAAGATTTCTATGTAAAGGTTTCACGTTTCTAGGACTGAGTAAACCGCGATACCCGAGGGTGCACTTCTTTTGATTAGACTTTGTCCTGAAAATTTCGATTTTCCTGTTTGCAACAAGAAAAATGTAATGTTTTCTGCGAACTATTTTTAATCCGCGTGAAATTGCGTTTTAAGTTTTTTACACGTAAAGTTTCATAAAATTAATCGTGAAAACTGCATTTTGACGAATTAAAGTCAATAAAGTGTACTTCGAAGGAGTACTTTTCAAAAAGGAATATCACGTCGAGAAAATTTATGCCCGGAAATTTTCAGTGAAGGAAATGAACTAAGCGTCATTAAAATTAGATCAGCGATGTGGGGCTCCTTTTTTACTGGAAACTTTTGTGGAAAGAGAATCAAAAATTCATATCTCACAAGAAGCTTACTTTTTTACTACGTAATTAAGAAACTTGCCCCATTGATTACGTAAATAAATTAATTAGAATGAGAGCACAAATATCACAAATAGTACTGTGATTAATTTTATTTTCAATAATATTTTAGATTCCACTATTTGACGTTCTCGTTATGTGAAAATTAGTAAAAATAATCTTAAACGACTCACGAGGTAAACAAATATTTATATTTTTACTAATTTAAATTTTTAATTACGAAGCAACTATTTTTATCTTTTTGAATAAATTCATAAGTATCAGTGTATATAACGCAACATAAATTTATAATGTCATTACAAAATGGTATACAAATATATTCGCAAAGTTCCACTTCGACGTTATTACGACGGACGATTATTACGAACTTTTTAATTGAAACTCTTATGAATGTTCACGGCCCCTCGTCAAACTCCTTAAATATACACGAAAAATCGACGAAATGTCTCTTTGTGCCGGGGCGTAAATATGCAGATGAGAATATCAAGTCATAATGAGTTCAAAGATTAAAAAGTACTTAATTAGTATTCACGACAAAACAATGAAAAAAAGAAAAAGTAGAGGAGTAAAGCCCAGAGATTGGGGCAGAGGCGAATGAGGTAGCTAACTGTAAAACAGACTTTTCGTAAGAAGAGCGTCGAAACTTTGAACTGCAAAGTTCACGAGCCCCTCGCAATAAGGAAACTAAAAAAAAATACATTGCTCCGTAGCGTAAACAATTCCAGAAGAAAATACGGCCTTCTCAATTAAAGCATTTGTGTTATACTGCTGTTCCAAATTGTACTCCATTTCCCAATTACATCGTGTCCTATTGAGCATGGAAAATTAATAGTTCGAACTTTTTTAAATAAGATTTTTTTTTTGTTACTTTACGCTGTGGGCAAAAAATTTAAATAATTTAACTTTGGTTCTTGGAAAATTTAAGTAAAAGAAAAGGGGAATGTTTTAGGAAATGCAGGTAAACATCTTTTTGCAATGATTTACAAGTTTCTTTATGCGAAAATATTCAGCTCACGAATCATGCCATAAACTGTCTTCTTGTAAGACTTCGGGAGCGTTGTAGAGGGTACAGGGTAAGCTACAAAAACTGATGGAATTTTTACGCGCAGTCCTTATTCAATATTAATAAAATTTTATAGATATGCTTAAACAACTTAATTATTATAACGCATCATTTTTTTCTTTATAAAATAATAATAAATAAGGTTCTAAAAAATGAAGAATAGAATAAAGTTATTAAAATGAAAGCTACATTTAGAAAAGGTTTTTTCTTATGAAGACTATATTCTTGAAAGGAAATTTGCAGTCTATCAGATATCCCATAAATTCTCAAAACATCCTGATAACTTTTGAAGATGAAATAGTATCAAATAAAGGTTAATTCCATTTCGCAGATAAGGTATAATATTGAAATATAATCGACACGTACTTATTCTGTTTTTAATTTAAGGTTTATTAACTAAGATATAGTAAATTAAAAATTTCTGAGAATGTAACCGCAGCATAGTATATCCATATGTAGTTTATGAATGTGACATTCACCGTAAGTTTAACGCTTATTATCGTTGTAAATTAATGAAATCTAGAAAAATGTTATTGAAGGACTCAATTGTACCTTTCTATCACTTAAGGTCAACTTTGTTTTTTAGGAACGTACATTTTAGACTTCATACTCTAATGGGGATACGAAGGAGTTAAAATGTCAATAAAAATTTGAAAATTAAAATTTTCTCTCTATTTTAATGGCGTAAAAGTTGCTTAATCAAAGATATATATAAGTTTCTGCTTTTAACTAAACAGAGACTTTGATTCGCACCGGTCACTTTGACCTCTTTCGGGAGTTAAACCTACGGCTTCCAATTTAAAGTTAACCTTGAAATGACATCCTCAAGTGCAAATTCAAGGTCATCGTCAAATTCAGTTTTTGAAATTCTACTTCAACATCAACGTATTTTATTTTTTTACGATTTCATCTTCAACAGTTATCGCGGGATTAAAATCTTTTATGAAACATCCTGTCCAAAGATATCAGCAACAATAAAATAATCTCCCATCATTTTTCTATCAGCGGCAACAGTCACCTCCGAGCCGAGAAGACAACACTCTAGACAAAAACACACGGCAGCGACGTTATCTCAATGCTTCCGAAAAATCACCAATTAGCTCATGCCCAATAAAATCTGAAAATAAAAGCCGTAAAACAAACCACGCGCGTTTGCCGGTACTCGACCGCGTAGCGAGTCGTCGTCGAGTGCTGGTGTGCGCCATAATTCTGCGGCTCCGGGGCTCCCTCTCCCTTATCATCCCCCGCTATCCGCCGAATCTGGCCCTCGCGATTAGCGCCGCGCACATAAAAATGGTGCGCTCGTAAAGCTCGCTTCCCCTCGCGAAAAGTAATTCAATCGGCCGACTGACCCGAATCTCCGGCAGTAAAGGACGAGGAGACTTGAGAAAAAGATAGATAGAGGAAACCAGCGAGAGAAAGAGAGATAGAGAAAGGGAGAACTCACCCCTAGCGGTGAGGGCCGAGGGTTCGACCATGCCGGGCTCTCGGTACGGCGGATCTGGCCTCTGTCGTGGAAGAGCGAGCAGGTGACAGTGCACCACGTGCTCGTCGTCGATCTTGCTCAGGGCGCTGCGCTTCACGCGAAACGGATCCGGAATCACCTCTGGCTCCGGGTGCAGCGGCTTCGCCAGCGCGTCTATTCGAGCGACGTCGTAAGGTGGTACCTTCCCCGTCTTTGGACCTCGGTACTGTCGTTCGTCAGAGAGGACAAAGTAGAATAAGCGGTTGTACAGTTGATGTGCGATTTTTCTTTTTTCTTTTTGCTTTCTCATAGAGAAAGCCTTGTGACGCCAAAATTTTTCGATCTTCAGATTTTGACGTAAAAGTACTTATT
>JAWWEN010031242.1:0-15380 GCA_035582955.1 Sycophila texana | reverse complement strand
CTGCTTTGGAGTCTCTGGGCCTAGGTTTTATTAACTACTTGGAAAAGATTAGACTTGACGCTTTTTATCGATTGAATATTTATATACGCGATATTTTGTTAATCTTTATATGTATCTTTATATGTACGTAATACTGCAATTTACAATAAATGCCTATTCTATTCTATAATAAAATCAAGATTATTTATAATAAAAATTTGTTTAAGGATAAAAAGATTTGAACATGTTTACCTATGTATACTCAGTAAAACAGTACATTTTTCTTATTTCCTCATTTTTTATGTAGAAATAATTAATTAAAGTAAATGAAAAATCTGTTTATAAAAGGCTTGGTTATATTTAAAAAAAATTAAGTGCAGAGATCAAGAGCTTATTTACCTACTTGAGCCATGAACGGATCCGCTATTTTTTCTAGTAACATGAAAGGGATGAAGGCGCGTGCGATGGCACGAGCCACATATTTTTGGAAGAAGGACCCGACACTTTCCCACTTCGACGTGCGCGCAAAAGGGGGTGGAGAAAATTTAAGGTTTTTGAAAAAAACATCAACAGCAGCGCCACGTGTTATTCATTCTCCCGGTGTCTTTGTGCGCCACCGATGCGCCGCATAGCTGCGACACTCGGAAATAGAAGGAAAACGCGTCGCGTTGAAATGTACGAAAGGAACTGTTTTAATGTACTTTCATTAAGGCACAAAGCATCTCCGAAATATCCGACATTTTTCAAAGCTCCGCCGGCGCACTTATCGTCCTCTCGTCCGGATATTTAAGAAACCGCTTTGTTCTTCAAAGAACAATATTTACCAAGTGCATGCCGGAAGTTTCGGTAGCCCCGATTATGAAATTCGTTGAACAAAAAAAAAAAATGAATAAAAAGTATAAGAGAAAAAGAAATAATTTAAAAAATGGATTGACACTCGGTGTATCTAGAAAAAAAAGACCGTCTGTTGCTGGAGCCTTAGAGGTGGTCTTTTGACTTGGCCTATCGGTCCTGGGTCCAGGGGCTACCGGCCAACGACTTTGGCTCCGGAGCAGATGTTTCCGGCAACACCTAGAAACACATGCTCCGTACAGTCATGTGTGTACAAAACGCACCCCTGGTCACGCATTTCTCGACCCCACGTGTAATACGCATCTCGCGGATAAACGCCAGGCAGGCAGGCAGGCGCGCTCTTTCAATCTCGCTAATGGCGCATCGCGCGCACGCGACTCACGTTACTAATTCACGCTATATACATAATAAATTGGCAGGTGCTGAAGGGGGAGGCCCACACGTGGCCCTATCGAATTTAATTCCCCGAGAGGTGTTTTTCCAGCGCCCCGGCTTTTCTCTCTAATTAAGCGGCTGCGTTTTAAACTCGGCGGGCATCCGATAGGGCTCTCGATTTAATTGCAGGAAACGATGACGATCGATATCGGCGCCTGTTATTATTAGTTACAATTTACGGCAGTTTTTATCGTCATTCGACGGTGGAGGTTTACTTCGCTGTGGCATTGCTCGTCGATTACTAATCGAATTGAGACGCTGCAGGCAGAAAGGAGTTAAAGGGCCGTGACGAAAGGTGCGATGAGCCGAGTAACCGATTCTTCCAACTCTTTCGATACTGACCGCAGGGTCCCGCTTTGTGCTCTTCTTCACTTGAGAGGCTGGTCGAGTATTCACGCCTCTGAGCCTATTAGGAAAAAATTCAAAAAATTAGTCGCTCTCCAATGAGCTGTAACCTTTGATTATTTCTTTAAAATATATAGTCTAAAAAATTTCTGTCTAGAGTGAAGCTAAAAGAATTCAATTATAAATTTATCGATTAGAAAAATACAATAAATTGGTTACCTTAACTTAATTTAGTAACTGTTTTATTTTTGTACGTGAGATTCATACAAAGTTTGTTTTATATTATTTGTAAATACTACAATTTACAATAAACGACTATTCTATTAATAAATTTTCAATTGATTGCATTTTTTTATTATCACTTTTTCATTGATTAAACGATGTATCGCGACATTTAGTTTGTTAAATTTAGACCCAATAGAGTGTCTTATAATTTAAATGAGTACACTTTCAGCGAAATACTCAATATAAATCACTCGAACGTTCAATAAATATGAATGCTGATGTCTTATCGGGTCAGGCAGTATGTAACTCAAGGTCAATGGAACAGAAAAAATGAAGATGGCTCCAAATTTTTATTTTAAATCAATTAAGTGATCGTAAAGATGCAGTTGCGATTAATTAAGGTGAATAAAGCTTCGCAATTATTGTAAATAAATCAAAGTTTCTGTGCCATATAATCGTATAAATAGTTAAATTTAAACGACGTACATAAATCTATTGTTTATTACTATGATTAATGTATACATAAGTCTCATATAATACAAGTAGAAGTATGCACTGTGTCGATTATAGACTCACTAATATTAGAGCTAAATTATACAAATTTTTACTTTTCGCAGTAATTATTGTTTTTCATTAAAAAAATTAAAATAACAATAACGTATAAGGATGAAAAAGAAAGGTACTCGCAATCAGTACTCGTTAAAAAAAAAGTCAAGCGTTTCAGAAGACGCAAAGTAATTAGTAAAAACTAAATTTGGAACAACGCAAACTGAGACGGTCCCCAACGAACGTGAAACACATGAAGATTAAAATTTGATGCGTAAAATAAATAATTTTTCAAGTGAAGATAATGCGAGTATATCTGACTAAACCTGCAGATTCGAGATATACACTCGAAAAGACTGCAAACAGATTTTCAGTATCGTCTCTAAACACGCACTAATCTGAAAACATCACAGACGATATCACCTCGGAGCAAGATAATGCGCGCAGTCGTTTCCAAAAACCACACATACTTCTGGGAATGCGCGGCCCGTGCTTAAGGGTAAGAGCGCGCGATAACGGAATTTTCAACAAAACAGATAAGGGACGTGCTCAACAGGTATGACGTTCATATATTTACACACTATTCAAATCGTCGCGCGGGAAAGTGGGAAAGGTGCCAGTCAAAAGGCCCGCGAAGCCACACTATTATGAAATCACGCGAAATGTAAATTTCTCGAGCTAATGTTTTGCTCCATCAATATGCAGACGAATATAGAATCGAGAGATAAGGCGGCGGCTCGATTTGACAGGTGTCAATAACACTAGCGTCACGGCTGTGCGAGCACCTTGTGACAAATGCAAATAGGCGTGCAGTGTATGACTTATCTTGAGAAGTTTTTTTTTCCCCTCGTATGTACTTGCAACGGATGGACGGACGTTTGCGAGAGATAGGGAATCGGCGTATCGATAAGTTTCATACAAGACCGAGCTTTATGCCCACCGAGCTGCGTATCTTGGGAGAAGTGTAAGCTGCGAGGACTTTATTTTGTTAAAATTCAGAGATAACCAAATATTGTCAGTAGATGTAGATATAAAATAGGAATTCTAGTAATAGTTAAGAAAATAATTTCTATTTTAGGATTCACTACAATGAAATGAAAACAAAATTTGTACTCTCCGAGAGAAATTTCTAGTATAAAAATTACTATCTGTATGAAAAGTGATCATATAGACTGATATTATGAAAAAAATTACCATGCTTTATACAGTAAAATTTTCCATAAATAAAGTAAATTTTACCAGATGTTATTGCAATTTTTACTGTATTTATGGCAAATTTTATTAGACAGTATAGTAATTTTTATTAGACATTATCTCAGTGTACAAGATTTGTCGTAAAAATAAATAAATATAACTTTATGAAAATGTGAGACCTATAAATTCAATTATAAAAAGAAACCGTTGTACTCCCATAGCAAAAATTAATAAATAAACTCTCTCTTGAGATATTTATCGTACGCGAATAACTATATTACTGCAGAAAAAAATTATTGAAAATATTGAATTAAAAAAATGGGAGCAGGTACTCTCGATGGTGATGTCCGCACATGCGACACGTTCGTATTTGCCGTCGGATCTGCCTTTGAAAAAAGCGAGTCAGGTAAAAAAAAGCGTGTATATATGTGCCGATAAAGAAGAGGACGAGTTATAGGTATATTTCGGATTCGGCGTTTCTTTTAGTTTACGGCCGGGCTGTTTGCTCACCGACCGCAAGATTAACCGCATTAATCCCCCGGAGGCCGTGCTCCTCTCTCGCTCACTCTCCTGGGCGGTCGAGCGAGGTAGAAAAAAAGCGGAGCAAAGAAAACAACGCGGGTGACGTAAAACCGCATCTTACGGGCACAAGGTGCAGAGGAATTCATCGTTTGTTCCCGAGCGGCAATTTTCGGCCGCTTAGCTCTTCGGCTTCGGCCCTTCTTCTTTTTTACGATCGATCCGACGGCTCGCGCTCGGTTTCACTCGTTAGTCACTCCGGGGGATTTGAAAATTCGTGATGAGTCTGCGTGCATGTGTGCACAAAGTGTATTATCATTTTACAATGTTTAAGTAGTTGGAAATCAAACGGAGCGATATGTATTTGACGTCGGCGAGGCTTTTACAATGTCTTTTATTTGGTCCTTGTATTTTTAGAGATTATTTAATCTTCTAAGTAAGACGTTTATAGGATTAGACGAGAGGAAATTCTTAAAATTGAAGTTTTTATATGTATAAACAATTTTATTTAGTATGACGATAAGTTTTTGACGCCTCGGAGGTATACAGAACGTAATTCTTGCGCATTATTTTTTTTTTATTAATTTCATATGGTATGCTACCAAATAATTAAAAAGAATTCAAATAACTGATGATGTAATATTAAATATTAACTATAATGCTTTCAAAATTAAGTAAAAACTTAAATATTTTTAACATTTTATATATTAACATTATTTTTTATATTAATTACACCTTTCAAAATTTTATAATTAGAGTATCTTGAATTTAATTTTTAATTAGACGTTAAATATCTACTTTTAAATATCAAAATTGACCTCATTTCGGAATTCAAAGTCCAAAGGTTAATGGCCTATTTCGGCGCACACCTCCGCAAGTCTTTGTGCCTTTTCCCCGGACAAGCGGGGGTATTATACATTCAAAGCGTAAAAAAATCGTGTCGTTTGAAAAAAACGATGTCCCTGCATATTGACACTCAGATTTATCGGAGCTATCGCACTTCGGAATAAAGGCCTTTATCGAGGACATGTGGCGATCGGGGTACAAAAATACTACTGTTCCGCACATAAAGACACCTCTGTGATCGCCAGTGGAATTATTACGCGTAAACACGAATCGACAAGGCGATACGCACCGGAGGTGTACACCTAGACCGATGATCTACGCGCGTTTACGCGAGAACAGAGCGAAGCAATTTTTTATTGCTTTACGACAGGGGGTGATCTTTCTCACGCCCGCTGTGTGCACTGATAATCGACTCTTTGTCGCTTTGGCGCGGCTGCACACGTGGGAGAGTTCCTAGCGCCAAGCGCAATCGAAGTGTAATTAGACTTGTGAGTAACCCCGAGTCTCCATCAAGTGGAGATGAGTAGAAGGTGCTTGGGTATCGGTATAACCATCATCAAGGGAGTATCGCTCTCGTTGTACACTCTTAAATTGATATGGAATTTCCTGTGAGTAATTCCTCACCAAAATATTATATATTATATTATTGTTTGAAATATATTCCTTGTTCTTGCATATTATTTTTAAAACATTAAAATTTCGCATTAATTTATGAATTTTCTTGGAACTCTTATCTTTAAATACAGGTGCAATCATTCGTTCATTTCTGATGAATTTCTGATGAATTGTTTTTAATTAGTGCAAGAGTACGAAATTTTGTTTGAACCTAATCATGCGATTTTTTCGATATCAGTGTTTTCCCAGATCCGACAGGTGTAGTCCAAAAGATAATGAGCTCTGGCTTATATTATGCGAGACTCTTCCTTTCTCTTTTCAGGTTAATACAATATTTGAATATTACGTGCAATGCAAATTCCTCGAGCTACGTCACACCACCTTACCGGTTCTCTTGCATGCACTACTGGCGAAACCGCTTTTTCTCGAATTAAAGGTTTAATATACACAACGAAACTTTCGGGCCTCATTAAATCAGTAGCATAATTTATTCCAATTCATTATTGCGCGCGCCAGTTTCCAGGACAATAATGACCACGATTATTAATTTTCGCCTCAAATTAAAAGGAGAAAATTGAATATTATACATACGCGCGTTCCGGCGAAAAATCCGCAGAGGTGAGCAATTCATCGGAACCCGCTGATTTTCCCGTGGCGGTCATTCATTTCGCTAATTTCAAACGCAGAGGCGCGATAAGAATCTGCGTAGGAAAGTTATTCAAAAGGCGCGCGAGCGAGAGGTCAGCTTCTCGGCACCGGCAGCGGCAGCCAAAGGAGGATGATGGATCGCCGACATTAGGTCGGAAGTCCAGGGGAGGGAGGGGGAGGGGGAGAGCCTTTCATGAGAACGGCTCTTGACTAGGCGCGAAACACGACTTAATAACCCCCATTGAGAGTCGCGGCCTTAAAAACTTCGCGCTAAACATCCGACGCTGGATTGCCAAGCGGCAAATTTGCAGCGTAATATAGGTATATAGGCATGCAACTGAGGAACGATTCCCACGTGTCCCTCCCCTCGTTATCTCCCGTTTTAGGTGATTACACAATTATAAATGGGCGATTGTTCGTTGTGGACGGGTTATACAATTTTAAAGATAAACCGGAATTCTGGGTAAACAGGGTACAGAGGAAATAATTGAAAGAAGACGATATCGGCTGGCGGTGATACGATGCTTTTAAAGTATTGATTATTATTACGTTTCCTATTACGCAGCGAAAAATAAGGTGGAGCTGGATGTAAGTACACACCAAACGATTTCTTTCCAAATCATTTATGAAATAATTTTTTTTCCATAACAGTGTTACTTTATAACATTCTAACATCTATAGCAAATGTTTAAAAAAGCTTTCATATCTTAGCAACGAAAAAACAAAAAAAAAAAAGAATTTTATTCTTTATTCTTTGTGTTTTTCTTACTTCCTCGTTGATTTAATTAAACAAAAAAAGACTTGCTCGAATTTCTCCGGCTTGCAGCCGTGATTTAGAATATACGTTTCTTTTATAAAAACATTCTGTAAATAATCTTATCGTTTGTGTTTAGTAAATTTGGGTTTTTTATGCCCTCTTGGCTTTTTCCCAAACAAATATTGTTTGCAAATTATTTCAAGCGAATACGAATAAAGTCCTCATAAGATCGAGCCGAGAGGATGAACCGGCTCCAGCGAGCTATTCTACGATTCAAAAGGTATAGTACGATAACAAATAATAATTAAACTACCTACTCTTCAAATATGGATATACGCTTAATCGATGTAAATTTCACTTATTCATATTTAGAGAGTACTTAACACCAATACAAGAATAACAATTTTGCATTACGCTCAGTACTTCATGCATATGCAAATTCTATTTTTTTTCGAAAGACAAAAAATTGCACTGGATCAGAATTTCGAACAAAAGAAACGACGAGATATTTACGCGTTGGTGAGAAAAATCGTAGAGTTGAAATTCATGAGTATACGGGCAGTGGCGCGAAGGGAGGCGGGAAAAGGGTTGAAAGAAAGAGATCGAGCTTCACCGCGACTCTCCTGCACATCTCACTCCTCGGCTTTCACGCTCTTTATCTTCCCGGCCGGGATTTGCATAGCGGACCAGCTCGCTATCTTCGGCTCGGTCGCTTTTTGCGGCATGAGCCTCCCGCGGCAAGGTGCCATCAACTCTCACGAGAGGCAAAAAAAAGCGCACAAGGGAAGAGAGAGCCTCGAAGGCTGGGCGCGCGTTCGAGGGACCCTTGCGGGCTCGCGAGCTCGACAAAAGGCGCGCGAAAGCGCCCGGGCACAGGTGACTCCCTGTGGGAATGGCCGTTGAGCGAACAGGTTGAGACGTCAACCGTACGGAGCCGAGGCAGAAACCGTTGATCCTGTGAGAAACTCGCTTCCGTCGCGTTATCGCGAGAAGTGCACGGAGCGGGAACGAGTCTTGCCGCGGACAACCGTCGAACCCCGGGGAAGTACGTTTATCGTCGTAACTCGACGTCGAACTTTTTCGCACTACCGGGCCGCGCGATCTACTTTTTTTTCTTTCTAAATACAGGTGCGCTAAAGCAAATTCTCTACCGTTTGCAGAGTGATTCATCGGTAGTCGAGAGGCCATCCTCTATAAGCGAAAAAATTTATATACTTTTTACAAATTGAACAATGGAAATCGATCAATAGAAAATTTAATTGATATTCATAATTAGGTATGAACAAATACTGATGCATTCTACTTGAGTATTGACCTGACATTATTTTATTGTCTAAATTATTTAATGAAAGTTCTATTTATCTAAAAGTACTATTTTTAATTAAAACGAACTTAAAAAAGACATTGACATTGTTCAAATTGTTTATACGATTAGCGCTTTTAGAACGTCTATTTTAGATCTTTTATACTACATCATATTGAATTTCAGTTTTTGTTTTTTCATGTATGCTTCGATCGTTTATATTTCATGTATATTTTTCATATAAATTGTATTTTACATTTTTTATTATTTCAATGTAAGGACAAATTCTCCGTTTAGTATTAAATAAATAAATAAATAAAAATAAAAAGATATTAAAGAGCAGTGAAGGCAATTCACCAATGGAACCGTTGAATTTCTAAATTTAAAATCGTATAATCGAAGCCTGCCACCGTCCCGATCAAAAACTCAACAAGTCGAAGGAGGCTCGCGCGCGCGTCGTTCCTTCACAAAGATAAGAGAAAAAAAAGGAGAGAAGGACACGTGCACGGAAATGTTTTTATCGCTACCGCATGCACCGTATGCTCTCTCCTCGCTCTGTCACGATAAAAAAACGGCCCGTCCCGAGAAAGAAAGAAGATCTTCGGAAAAGCCGCGCGCTCGCGCACAGGCGTCGCTGCAGGGTATAGTAATCCTTAGGGGGCACGTGCGCGAGGAAATGGGGTTGGGCGTCGACGCCTCGAACGTATCGCGCGCGGCAAGTTTCGGTTTAATCACTGAGGAGGGAGCAGGCCGAAGAAGCATCTGCCGGGGCCGCGGGGGTCGGTCGGCACCAGGTGCCGTCACGACTTTTCCGATGCGCGCGCCACACGGCACGCGCGCCTCGCCGATCTCCTCTGATCTTCGCCCGGTAATGGGATGTGCCGGGGAGAGCAAAAAAGGAGGGACAGGAAGGAGTGACCGCCGATCTGTACGAACGATGCTTCATTCTCCGCCTCTTTGTTTTTCCCTGCTGCTCCCTTTTTATAAGAGCTTCGCTCGGCACCGCTCCGTTTTGACGTTCCGCTCCAGCGCCGCTGAAAAATCGACTCGAAACTCGCACCTTTTTATGCACGGCGATAATCGCGGCTATTACCAGCTCGTAAGCGCCAAAGTGAAGTAAAGGAGAACATGCAAATTATCGACTCGGTGTCGCAAACAAAAAAAAATCGTCAAATCCCCGACTGAAAGCGTAATAACTCATTATACATAAAGGCGCGCAAAAGGGTATCGAGCCCCCGCGAAGCTGAGAAAACGAGAAAAATCCCGTTTCAATTACAAAGGGAATTTATTAATTTCCTTATCGAAAGCCGATACCACCCATAGGCCCGACATCGCGCTCGGATCCAGCCTCTTTTTGCTTAAAGTTTTGCGCCGCGGAAAAAGGAGGTCTAATCTCGATACCGGCTGGCCGCGCTTTGTTCGCCGCGCGGCCCGATAAGGCGTTAGTCATTTTTTCCGCTTCGAACGTGTTTACGTATAAACGGCGGGGGAGCCGCGGGGCGCCGGAGAAAAGAGAGCCGACGCGAAGCTGCCGCGACGACGAGGAGCATTGTCGCCTTTCTTGCGACACCCGCGCGCGCGCCGCGGAGAAAGAGACGCGCACGTGCAGCCCGCCAGCGGCGAAAGGCGCCGGCGCGGAATCGGCTTTGCGCACCTGATTGTGACTGTTGAAGCTAAATCGCGGATTTCTCTACTGCCCGCGTAGCTGCACTTACAAAGTGTAATCTCGAATTTTATTTCAGCGAATTCTGAGCTTGTTTCGTTAATGTAAGTAGTACGATACCTGTTTATTTCATTCAATTTAGAAACCCTCTCTTGCATGGGTTCATGTAATTTAGTATTTAGTTAATTAAATGATGATAATGTGGTAAAAATGAGTTTTCCTTGAGGATTTTTAATTGGGTTTGAAAATTGAATATTCAAGAGGCGCGGTATAGTGCCTCGAGGTAAATTTTTGTTTATTCTGCGTGATACCGTGCTAATTGAAATTTGTTTTGCATTTTCATAAGGCGATATTTAGTTAATTTGTTAAATATAAGAACGAATTTTTTTGTCTTCATTATCGCAGTTAATAAACGTAAAGCAACAATTTAAGACAAAAAATTATTTAAATTGAGTAATTGAAATGTTTCTATAAAGACTTTAACGGAATAACAGTAGTACACAATTAGGCGACTAGATATAGATAATTTATTCTAAGCGTACGTAGTCGAAAATCTGGATTATGAAAAGTGGAATTTGTTTTACAACTTCGTGCTTTTGAAGTTGTTATCAGACTGAACGCTTATATGATATGATTACTAAATTTAAACGTAAAAAACATTTTCTACCATTAAGATGAATGCGATCATAACAAGATTAAACATGAAAGCCGTATCTAAAATATCGCGGGCTTTTAATTAATGGATTGTTGAAAATCAACTCGGTAACGTTACTCCCGCCTATAATACTGCCAAATTAATTGATAGATTAGAAAAAAAAAGAATTCTCTAAAAAAAAGCTATGACAGGATCTCATGAAGCATTTTAAGAAGGATAAATTCCCGATTAAACGGCGCCAAAATTTAAAACGATATGCACTACTTAATATTCAATTATCATTTTAATGAATCAAACTCTGAAGTTTTTCCTTATTTAATCTCATTCATAAATCAATGAAATAAATATTGAGTTATTAAATTTTCTAATTATTCTAAAATTCAGTGGAGTGAATTATAAATATGTGTTAATAAAAATGAAATCCAGATAAATATACAGGTATCGGAGAGCCATAAAACGAGAAGCAACAGTATCGGATGCCAGACGCAAGTGCGTAGTAGTAGTAAGCTCTTAGATTCATGAATCGGTAGCTTTAATAAAAGGCTCGGTGCCAATGCGATATCCGCCGGGCGCACAGAGGCGTATCGGCGGAGCTATCGAGAGCGACTGGCCTCTCCGCGCAGATCCTCGCTCCTCGCCGCAGACAATGGCGATGGCATAAATCCTGCCTTCCCCCGGGGGCCGCGCGCGTAGGACGTGATCGAGAATGTAGACGTCGTCCGCGACGTTCGCCGTGATTTGTCGCGACGCCTCGTACCGACTAATATCCCCCGAACGAGTTCCCGCCGAGCTCCGCCTGCGGTTGCCCGCGCAGGCGCCCGAGATGAATGCCAGTCCGTCGATTACACGCCGGTGCGGGATTTCAATTGCGTCTTTGAGGATCGGCCCTGTAGATTCCGCAAAAATAGGCAGATGAAGCTTGATGAATGTGTGCACGTTTTCCGCATAAATTAAATTAATAGACGAGTTTTCCCGCGGAGGAAAGTATAAAAATCGCGACTAATTTATCGGTCGGATCAAGTCGAATATTAAAATGAAATCTATAAAATTACATCTGTAATGCACTGCGTTGCGAAATGCTTCGATATACTGATTGAATAACATCGATAGCGAGCAAAATCACTTGCAAACAGTCAAAGCGCAGCGAAAAAAGTTGGCCGATAAGTTATGGAAGCTCTTTGTATCGACAGACAGCCATCGGAAATCGTGGTATATTGGATTGTCGGGCGAAAAAGGCGCCGAGTGCAACTAATGTTTCTCGGGGTCTCGAGCTCGTAGGCCGTTGCGTAAGCAGATTACGAATTTTTCGGCTCGTCCAGAGTGGCGAGATCCAGGCGAGCACGTATATATGCGAATGGACAGCGAGCCGGCCGTTGAAAATCCGTCGCTCGAGACAATACCGGTTTCTTTGGGAACGGAGAGGCCGGGAAAAGCCTCCCCCTGCAGCGGGCACGCGCGCGCGCGCGAAAAGTCGCCCCGAGCTGTGTTAATAATTCTCTTCGCGCGCGCATAATCGCGCGCCATTTATCTCGCGGGCCCCGCGCGGCCAACGAGTCAATAATATCACGAGATACAGATACTCGATCGCGATGCTTATTAGAAGCGGGGGGTGCTCGGCCGTATTAATACCTGTCGATAATTGCAGGCTGCGGATTTGCGCGCGAAATAGATCGAGCGGCTCGCGCGATCGATCACGTACGAAACCGCGAGAGGGAGAAAATAATAATATCGCCGAGCGAGGAGGTGGGGGGGGGAGTGGAAGGTGAGTCTTATCGCGCACCGGTGATGTATGCGTGTGTGGTAAGCGGCGCGCGCTTAGCTTAGCTTAGCTTATAGCGTCTTTAGATAACCCCTTAAAGTTCTTATCGCTGGATCGATAAATCATAATCGCCTTAAGGACTTTTGCGCTAAATCCTACATTACGTCTCTTATCGCTTCTATCCTCCCTCGTGGCCCGTGGCCCTACACATGTGCTCCGGAATTTCGTAAAAACTCGATCGATTTCCAAGAGATCGAGGATACGGAGGAGTATGTCTTCATGATTTTACGAATTCCTGTCTCGAAGAAATACTTTAATGTTAATTTTTCACAGAAAAAGTTTTTCCTTTTTTGTAATTTAAACGATTAGCTAAAGTGACAAGTTCCGTAAAATTTTATTCTTGATGACAAGTATTTGTTAGAACTGAAAAAGATTATATTAGTTTATGAAAATTTAAAGATTTAACTTATAAAATGATAAAAAATTTGTTACATCTTTGTTTATTAAATTTATCAATTTACCAAGTTTTACGATGTTTATGAATATTTTTCACAAGAGTTAATTATGCTCATTATTTTTAGTCATTAGCATCGAAGATGATAAACATGACAGTACTTTATAAAAGTGAAAAATTTTATAACACTTTAAAATACCGTTACTGTATGAATTAAAATGCGCAAAAAATTGTCTGAAAATTATTAACGCACGACAATAACTTTTAATGCATCTCACAATAAAATCATAACTCCGGGCGAACAATGAACTTTCTTTCTCTTCTATCTCTTAAATAATAAAAGAGAGAGAGAGAGACTGAAAAAAATCTCTAGACAATGTCGAATGCAAAGTGCAGGATAATGAGACACCCACCTCGTCATCTCGATGACGCGGCTCCGTGATACACGCGTGGAAATCGCCGATGAGGAGAGAGAAGGTCGGACCTTCGTCTCTATATCGTCTCCTTTGAAGGATTTCCGCGGTGAACCGCGTGGGACGCGGAGCTGCCTGACGATAATAAAACGCGCCTCGCGCTTCTTCCTAGGAGTGACTAATGACGGGCATTGATTGCACGGCTTTTGTTGCGGAAAGTGCGCTGGCCAAGTGCGAAAAATCCTACCGTGCGATCACGCCCCGTTAGATAAATAAGCGCCAACAGTCGCGGCAATTTTCTCATTCACCGCTAAACAGACAGATATAATCCCACTGGAAATTTCACTCGACGATCGCGTGAATTAGTACGTACGGGCGTGCAGCAAAGCAAAAAAAGAAGAAATGACGGGAGAAATAAAGACGTTATACCAAGAGGCTGCGCAGGGATCGGTAACCCGCGCGGATTCTCCCAATCGGTTTTCCGCGCTATCTAGGCCAGACGCACGTAATGCACTTTCTCTCTCTTACGGAACAATGGGGCGTGTTACCCGCGCGCATGTGTGACGGGTGAAAATCGCGAGCGCGAAACCTGATACCCGCCGCCGGACGATTTGAGAGTTAATGGGGCCTTTTACCGACACCGCGATCGCCTTTTTTCCAAGGGTCACTGCGGTCTCCGGCTAATGCCTTTTATAATATCGATCCCCGGCGCTGTATGCTCACGGGATTATTTTTAATCATTCGGCTAGGAATTTTTTAATGGCTACACGCCGCTCCGAGGTTTTTGTGCTATCAATTGCCCGGTACTTACCGCTACTAGAATTTTATGTCTTTTCCATTAGCTCACTGGCGATTTTTTATTCTGCGGTTTATATATGATTACTAGCTGTTTTATGATTACAAACTCAGTTGGCGATTATTTCAATCGACTAGAAATGTGTTAAACACTGTGCGAACGATATTGTTCTCATGAGGTAGGGTATAAAAAAAAACATCATAAATTAATTTTGAAACTCGATATTTCGAATTGAATAGTTCAAGAGCGTACATACACTTCTCCGTGGCGAAAGCCTGTCTTATACAACGTTCAGACAAAGCCAAACACTTCTGTCACGATTCGCTCAATCAACGGTGTCGATTACGCGGAGCGAGAGAGAGAGAGAGAGAGAGAGAGAGAGAGAGGATGAGCAAAGAAATGTCACGTGTCGAACGTAAGCAAAAATTCTTGATAAGCCAGCGCATCTGCGCCACATAAATTCTCACCGGCGGCGCACACTCATAAATATACCGAACTTTCGCCTCTCCATCGAAGTATATCTCCCGAATAAAGTTTAAAAAAACCTCGTTAATTCACCATTGTCGTTTGATAAAGTTTACGCATACCGCGTGTATAAACAACTCGGTTCTTTATATATGACTCGCCATTTAATTAAGCAACGCCGCAATTGCTTATCGCGGAAATCTGGCTGCGCGCGTGACGTCAGACCCCTCGCGCGCATAAATCTGCCATCCCCGCTGCTGGCTGAAATTTCGAATTTTTTTTTCTCTCGCTGAAACAAAAAACAAAATCGTCGCGGAACGCCCGCTCCTTCCTCCTCCTCGGATATCATCTTACGGGCCACTCGCCGATGTGGCACACGTGCTGCGCACGCAGGAAGGAAAGCGCTTACAGGTTGTAAAGTGAACTTATCCCCCGTCGCCTGGTACATTGTTGAATTTTCCGACTCCCGGTGGCCGTGCGACATTCGATAAGCACCGGCGCGCAATGTATACTATAGCTGTTTGCGAATGCCGCGGGGTTTTGTTTTCTACAAACACGCGAAAGAACTGCGCAAGGTAGAATTTTTTTAGCTTATCGCGAAACTGACGCAAAAGCTGCGCTACCGTCGTACAACGAGTGTCTTTTACTACTTATATTTAATTAAGAGAAAGGTGTAGCGCTGATTAGTGAACCAAAATTCATTGAGAAGTGCGCAATGTACGTTTCAACAGCAAAAGTTATTTAGAAATTTACACACGAGTCTATTTTTTATACTAATTGATGTACCTACACAAATTTTTCGTTTAATATAACTTCCATTAAAGATTGCCACAGTTTATTTATTTATTTAACCAGAGTATAAATATACAATAATTTACATAAGTAATAATTGTACATTAGTATAACGTTAC